>CM057100.1:15817514-16107514 GCA_029959045.1 Taenioides sp. WSHXM2023 | reverse complement strand
CCAGATAAAACTGGCCTTACCCTTGAACAAACAAAGGAAGGTGAGCTTTTGGTCAAGGAAGTCAAAGGAGAGTCACCTGCAGGACGATCAGGAAAGGTTTATGAAGGTAAGAATATGGTAGTTTCAGGGATTTTTCTTTATAGATTTTTCCAACTTGCAGCTGCTACCCTTTACCTTTTTGTCTTTGCCTTTTTTATTAATAGGTGATCAGGTTGTTGGTGCCACTATCTATTTTGAGAATATGACCTCAGAGGAGACAGAAGATTTACTGAAAACATTGAGTCGACATAAAGTTGGTCTGAAATTACAAAACAAGGACAAATCCCCTCTTTGCTCGCCATGCCGCTCACCAATGGGTACGTTAACATGGGAGGGGAGTCCCCGATTTGGAGCTACCAGTCCCCGGTTTGGAGCTACCAGTCCCCGGTTTGGAGCTACCAGTCCCCGGTTTGGAGCTACCAGTCCAGACATTCTACTTGTATGTATATGAAAAAAATCAATTTTTTTGTGCCCAGTCGGGAAAATGCCAATAATAATAATAATAATAATAATAATAATAATAATAATAATAATAAACTTCTGTATTTTGATTTGTCCCAACAGAGTGGTGATGACGAAGACTATAAGAGAATATATACAAAAAAAATTAAACCCAGACTGAAGTCTGAAGATTTAGCTGAAGGAGTGGACGTACGGACTGAGAGGCATAGCAGCACAAGCAGCGACGGAAGCACAATAACAACCATAACTCGTCGCATTACTACGTACACCGTGGATTTTCCTCATGGTATAAGTGAGCAACATGAACTTTCAAGTCCTGAGATCAAAGGGCTAAGACAGGATTCAGAAGATGCTTCCTCCCAAATCAGAATATCACATGACAGCCATGCAGGTAAAGCAGAGGAGGGAGTTTTTGAGTTCGAGAAGGTTTCTCACACAGGCCCACAAATGAATTTAGCTGATACAAGATGGGACACTGGAGGTATTTATTCCAAAAGTATTCAAAGAGAGGGAGACATAGAGGGAAGTAAAAGCATTGGTTTTACAGTTCCTTCATGTGAACTCAGAATGCGCAGTGAGGGTGGAAAGCTTGAGGATGGGGACATAGGCCTGCAGGACACAAAAATGACACAGAATGATAGTACAAACACTGGTAGTAGGGTTGTCGCAATAGAACGACTGAGAAGTGAAAATGTAATTTCAGCTGATGAAAATGGAGGGACTATTAGTATGTCTGTACCAGGGACAATGCATATAACTACACAAGAAATTATGAAAACAAAAAAACTAGACTCTGAAACTGATACAGATGAAAGGACAAATATGAATGTGACTGATGTTTGCTTACCTGGTAATGCAACTGGCATCTCTAGAATTGAATCCAGGGGACAGGGGGAAAGATCTATACATTTACCATCAATAGGCATAAAATCCTCAGTAGTTAATGAGGAAACAAGCACAAAACACAAAGGGGACAAAAAAACAGAAGTAAAAATATCAACAGTAAAAGTTCCCACAGTGAACATCAAAAGCCAAACAATTAAAGAAATAGATTTGGATGCAGGTGTTGGAAAAATAGAAGGTATAGATGCAAGTGGTGCAAAAATAAAAATGCCTTCAACTAAGGGGTCTAGCCTAACGATGCAAAACATAGATATCAACTTGACAGGCCAAAAAGTAAAAGGTGAGGTTGAAATGTCAGATCCTAGAGCAAATGTTGATGTTAAACTTCCAAATGTTGAATTGCCGGAGGTCAACACTGATGGTGGGAAAGCTGGATTTCAAATGCCAAAGGTCAAAATGACTTCATTTAACATTGGAGGTCCAAAATGGGAGTGTAACATTCCAAAGACTGATAAAGACATGACTGCAAAAGTTGAAATTATGGGGTCAAAAGGTGGAATTGAAATGCCTAAAATAAAAATGCCCTCGATTGACATCAAAGATCAGAAAATGTCTGATGTTGATAGAAATTTTCCAAAAACCAAGGTTGAATTGACAGAACCAAAGGTTGATGTTAATGTCCCAGGTGTGGGCATTGAAGGACCAGATGGAGAACTTAAAGGAACAAAAGTCATTTTACCATCTATTAAAAGTCAAACACTACCAGACATGGACATGACCCTCAAAAGTCCCAATCTGGAAGGAGATGTTGAATTGTCAGTTCCAAATAAAAAAAGTGAAGTCAAATTTGACGTTAATCTTCCTGATGTTGATATAAAAGAACCTCATGGAAAACTTAAAGGGCCGAAATTTAGTATGCAGAAAAAAGCTGAAATTGACTTGGAAGGACCAAAAGTTGATGTTAATCTTCCTGATGTTGACATTGAAGGACCTGACGGAAAACTGAAAGGGCCGAAATTTAGTATGCCATCCATTAAGGGTCCAAAAATGCCAGATTTGGACATAAACCTCAAAGGTCCCAAGTTGGAAGGAGATGTTGATATTTCAGTTCCTAAAATTGAAGGCAAAGTCAGTGCGCCAGAGACTGATGTATCCGATGCCCACATCGATGACACAAAAGGAGGATTTAAAATGCCAAAAGTCAAAATTCCCTCATTTGGCATCAAAGCTCACAAAGTGGAGGGTCCAGAAGTTGATGTAAGTCTTCCAAAAGCTGAAATTGACTTGAAAGGACCAAAAGTTGATGTTAATCTTCCTGATGTTGACATTGAAGGACCTGACGGAAAACTGAAAGGGCCGAAATTTAGTATGCCATCCATTAAGGGTCCAAAACTGCCAGATTTGGACATAAACCTCAAAGGTCCCAAGTTGGAAGGAGATGTTGATATTTCAGTTCCTAAAATTGAAGGCAAAGTCAGTGCGCCAGAGATTGATGTATCCGATGTCCACATCGATGACACAAAAGGAGGATTTAAAATGCCAAAAGTCAAAATTCCCTCATTTGGCATCAAAGCTCACAAAGTGGAGGGTCCAGAAGTTGATGTAAGTCTTCCAAAAGCTGAAATTGACTTGAAAGGACCAAAAGTTGATGTTAATCTTCCTGATGTTGACATTGAAGGACCTGACGGAAAACTGAAAGGGCCGAAATTTAGTATGCCATCCATTAAGGGTCCAAAAATGCCAGATTTGGACATAAACCTCAAAAGTCCCAAGTTGGAAGGAGATGTTGATATTTCAGTTCCTAAAATTGAAGGCAAAGTTAGTGCACCAGAGGTTGATGTATCCGATGTCAACATTGATGGCACAAAAGGAGGATTTAAAATGCCAAAAGTCAAAATTCCCTCATTTGGCATCAAATCTCACAAAGTGGAGGGTCCAGAAGTTGATGTATGTCTTCCAAAAGCTGAAATTGACTTGAAAGGACCAAAAGTTGATGTTAATCTTCCTGATGTTGACATTGAAGGACCTGACAGAAAACTGAAAGGGCCGAAATTTAGTATGCCATCCATTAAGGGTCCAAAAATGCCAGATGTGGACATAAACCTCAAAGGTCCCAAGTTGGAAGGAGATGTTGATATTTCAGTTCCTAAAATTGAAGGCAAAGTTAGTGCACCAGAGGTTGATGTATCCGATGTCAACATTGATGGCACAAAAGGAGGATTTAAAATGCCAAAAGTCAAAATTCCCTCATTTGGCATCAAAGCTCACAAAGTGGAGGGTCCAGAAGTTGATGTATGTCTTCCAAAAGCTGAAATTGACTTGAAAGGACCAAAAGTTGATGTTAATCTTCCTGATGTTGACATTGAAGGACCTGACGGAAAACTGAAAGGGCCGAAATTTAGTATGCCATCCATTAAGGGTCCAAAAATGCCAGATTTGGACATAAACCTCAAAGGTCCCAAGTTGGAAGGAGATGTTGATATTTCAGTTCCTAAAATTGAAGGCAAAGTTAGCGCACCAGAGGTTGATGTATCCGATGTCAACATTGATGGCACAAAAGGAGGATTTAAAATGCCAAAAGTCAAAATTCCCTCATTTGGCATCAAAGCTCACAAAGTGGAGGGTCCAGAAGTTGATGTATGTCTTCCAAAAGCTGAAATTGACTTGAAAGGACCAAAAGTTGATGTTAATCTTCCTGATGTTGACATTGAAGGACCTGACGGAAAACTGAAAGGGCCGAAATTTAGTATGCCATCCATTAAGGGTCCAAAAATGCCAGATGTGGACATAAACCTCAAAGGTCCCAAGTTGGAAGGAGATGTTGATATTTCAGTTCCTAAAATTGAAGGCAAAGTTAGTGCACCAGAGGTTGATGTATCCGATGTCAACATTGATGGCACAAAAGGAGGATTTAAAATGCCAAAAGTCAAAATTCCCTCATTTGGCATCAAAGCTCACAAAGTGGAGGGTCCAGAAGTTGATGTATGTCTTCCAAAAGCTGAAATTGACTTGAAAGGACCAAAAGTTGATGTTAATCTTCCTGATGTTGACATTGAAGGACCTGACGGAAAACTGAAAGGGCCGAAATTTAGTATGCCATCCATTAAGGGTCCAAAAATGCCAGATTTGGACATAAACCTCAAAGGTCCCAAGTTGGAAGGAGATGTTGATATTTCAGTTCCTAAAATTGAAGGCAAAGTTAGCGCACCAGAGGTTGATGTATCCGATGTCAACATTGATGGCACAAAAGGAGGATTTAAAATGCCAAAAGTCAAAATTCCCTCATTTGGCATCAAAGCTCACAAAGTGGAGGGTCCAGAAGTTGATGTATGTCTTCCAAAAGCTGAAATTGACTTGAAAGGACCAAAAGTTGATGTTAATCTTCCTGATGTTGACATTGAAGGACCTGACGGAAAACTGAAAGGGCCGAAATTTAGTATGCCATCCATTAAGGGTCCAAAAATGCCAGATTTGGACATAAACCTCAAAGGTCCCAAAACTGAAATTGACTTGAAAGGACCAAAAGTTGATGTTAATCTTCCTGATGTTGACATTGAAGGACCTGACGGAAAACTGAAAGGGCCGAAATTTAGTATGCCATCCATTAAGGGTCCAAAAATGCCAGATTTGGACATAAACCTCAAAGGTCCCAAGTTGGAAGGAGATGTTGATATTTCAGTTCCTAAAATTGAAGGCAAAGTTAGTGCACCAGAGGTTGATGTATCCGATGTCCACATCGATGGCACAAAAGGAGGATTTAAAATACCAAAAGTCAAAATTCCCTCATTTGGCATCAAAGCTCACAAAGTGGAGGGTCCAGAAGTTGATCTAAGTCTTCCAAAAACTGAAATTGACTTGAAAGGACCAAAAGTTGATGTTAATCTTCCTGATGTTGACATTGAAGGACCTGACGGAAAACTGAAAGGGCCGAAATTTAGTATGCCATCCATTAAGGGTCCAAAAATGCCAGATTTGGACATAAACCTCAAAGGTCCCAAGTTGGAAGGAGATGTTGATATTTCAGTTCCTAAAATTGAAGGCAAAGTTAGTGCACCAGAGGTTGATGTATCCGATGTCAACATTGATGGCACAAAAGGAGGATTTAAAATGCCAAAAGTCAAAATTCCCTCATTTGGCATCAAAGCTCACAAAGTGGAGGGTCCAGAAGTTGATGTATGTCTTCCAAAAGCTGAAATTGACTTGAAAGGACCAAAAGTTGATGTTAATCTTCCTGATGTTGACATTGAAGGACCTGACGGAAAACTGAAAGGGCCGAAATTTAGTATGCCATCCATTAAGGGTCCAAAAATGCCAGATTTGGACATAAATCTCAAAGGTCCCAAGTTGGAAGGAGATGTTGATATTTCAGTTCCTAAAATTGAAGGCAAAGTTAGTGCACCAGAGGTTGATGTATCCGATGTCAACATTGATGGCACAAAAGGAGGATTTAAAATGCCAAAAGTCAAAATTCCCTCATTTGGCATCAAATCTCACAAAGTGGAGGGTCCAGAAGTTGATGTAAGTCTTCCAAAAACTGAAATTGACTTGAAAGGACCAAAAGTTGATGTTAATCTTCCTGATGTTGACATTGAAGGACCTGACGGAAAACTGAAAGGGCCGAAATTTAGTATGCCATCCATTAAGGGTCCAAAAATGCCAGATTTGGACATAAACCTCAAAGGTCCCAAAACTGAAATTGACTTGAAAGGACCAAAAGTTGATGTTAATCTTCCTGATGTTGACATTGAAGGACCTGACGGAAAACTGAAAGGGCCGAAATTTAGTATGCCATCCATTAAGGGTCCAAAAATGCCAGATTTGGACATAAACCTCAAAGGTCCCAAGTTGAAAGGAGATGTTGATATTTCAGTTCCTAAAATTGAAGGCAAAGTAAGCGCACCAGAGGTTGATGTATCCGATGTCAACATTGATGGCACAAAAGGAGGATTTAAAATGCCAAAAGTCAAAATTCCCTCATTTGGCATCAAAGCTCACAAAGTGGAGGGTCCAGAAGTTGATGTATGTCTTCCAAAAGCTGAAATTGACTTGAAAGGACCAAAAGTTGATGTTAATCTTCCTGATGTTGACATTGAAGGACCTGACGGAAAACTGAAAGGGCCGAAATTTAGTATGCCATCCATTAAGGGTCCAAAAATGCCAGATTTGGACATAAACCTCAAAGGTCCCAAGTTGGAAGGAGATGTTGATATTTCAGTTCCTAAAATTGAAGGCAAAGTTAGTGCACCAGAGGTTGATGTATCCGATGTCAACATTGATGGCACAAAAGGAGGATTTAAAATGCCAAAAGTCAAAATTCCCTCATTTGGCATCAAAGCTCACAAAGTGGAGGGTCCAGAAGTTGATGTAAGTCTTCCAAAAGCTGAAATTGACTTGAAAGGACCAAAAGTTGATGTTAATCTTCCTGATGTTGACATTGAAGGACCTGACGGAAAACTGAAAGGGCCGAAATTTAGTATGCCATCCATTAAGGGTCCAAAAATGCCAGATTTGGACATAAACCTCAAAGGTCCCAAGTTGGAAGGAGATGTTGATATTTCAGTTCCTAAAATTGAAGGCAAAGTTAGCGCACCAGAGGTTGATGTATCCGATGTCAACATTGATGGCACAAAAGGAGGATTTAAAATGCCAAAAGTCAAAATTCCCTCATTTGGCATCAAAGCTCACAAAGTGGAGGGTCCAGAAGTTGATGTATGTCTTCCAAAAGCTGAAATTGACTTGAAAGGACCAAAAGTTGATGTTAATCTTCCTGATGTTGACATTGAAGGACCTGACGGAAAACTGAAAGGGCCGAAATTTAGTATGCCATCCATTAAGGGTCCAAAAATGCCAGATTTGGACATAAACCTCAAAGGTCCCAAGTTGGAAGGAGATGTTGATATTTCAGTTCCTAAAATTGAAGGCAAAGTTAGTGCACCAGAGGTTGATGTATCCGATGTCCACATCGATGGCACAAAAGGAGGATTTAAAATGCCAAAAGTCAAAATTCCCTCATTTGGCATCAAAGCTCACAAAGTGGAGGGTCCAGAAGTTGATGTAAGTCTTCCAAAAGCTGAAATTGACTTGAAAGGACCAAAAGTTGATGTTAATCTTCCTGATGTTGACATTGAAGGACCTGACGGAAAACTGAAAGGGCCGAAATTTAGTATGCCATCCATTAAGGGTCCAAAAATGCCAGATTTGGACATAAACCTCAAAGGTCCCAAGTTGGAAGGAGATGTTGATATTTCAGTTCCTAAAATTGAAGGCAAAGTTAGTGCACCAGAGGTTGATGTATCCGATGTCAACATTGATGGCACAAAAGGAGGATTTAAAATGCCAAAAGTCAAAATTCCCTCATTTGGCATCAAATCTCACAAAGTGGAGGGTCCAGAAGTTGATGTAAGTCTGCCAAAAACTGAAATTGACTTGAAAGGACCAAAAGTTGATGTTAATCTTCCTGATGTTGACATTGAAGGACCTGACGGAAAACTGAAAGGGCCGAAATTTAGTATGCCATCCATTAAGGGTCCAAAAATGCCAGATTTGGACATAAACCTCAAAGGTCCCAAAACTGAAATTGACTTGAAAGGACCAAAAGTTGATGTTAATCTTCCTGATGTTGACATTGAAGGACCTGACGGAAAACTGAAAGGGCCGAAATTTAGTATGCCATCCATTAAGGGTCCAAAAATGCCAGATTTGGACATAAACCTCAAAGGTCCCAAGTTGGAAGGAGATGTTGATATTTCAGTTCCTAAAATTGAAGGCAAAGTTAGTGCACCAGAGGTTGATGTATCCGATGTCAACATTGATGGCACAAAAGGAGGATTTAAAATGCCAAAAGTCAAAATTCCCTCATTTGGCATCAAAGCTCACAAAGTGGAGGGTCCAGAAGTTGATGTAAGTATTCCAAAAACTGAAATTGACTTGAAAGGACCAAAAGTTGATGTTAATCTTCCTGATGTTGACATTGAAGGACCTGACGGAAAACTGAAAGGGCCGAAATTTAGTATGCCATCCATTAAGGGTCCAAAAATGCCAGATTTGGACATAAACCTCAAAGGTCCCAAGTTGGAAGGAGATGTTGATATTTCAGTTCCTAAAATTGAAGGCAAAGTTAGTGCACCAGAGGTTGATGTATCCGATGTCAACATTGATGGCACAAAAGGAGGATTTAAAATGCCAAAAGTCAAAATTCCCTCATTTGGCATCAAATCTCACAAAGTGGAGGGTCCAGAAGTTGATGTAAGTATTCCAAAAACTGAAATTGACTTGAAAGGACCAAAAGTTGATGTTAATCTTCCTGATGTTGACATTGAAGGACCTGACGGAAAACTGAAAGGGCCGAAATTTAGTATGCCATCCATTAAGGGTCCAAAAATGCCAGATTTGGACATAAACCTCAAAGGTCCCAAGTTGGAAGGAGATGTTGATATTTCAGTTCCTAAAATTGAAGGCAAAGTTAGCGCACCAGAGGTTGATGTATCCGATGTCAACATTGATGGCACAAAAGGAGGATTTAAAATGCCAAAAGTCAAAATTCCCTCATTTGGCATCAAAGCTCACAAAGTGGAGGGTCCAGAAGTTGATGTATGTCTTCCAAAAGCTGAAATTGACTTGAAAGGACCAAAAGTTGATGTTAATCTTCCTGATGTTGACATTGAAGGACCTGACGGAAAACTGAAAGGGCCGAAATTTAGTATGCCATCCATTAAGGGTCCAAAAATGCCAGATTTGGACATAAACCTCAAAGGTCCCAAGTTGGAAGGAGATGTTGATATTTCAGTTCCTAAAATTGAAGGCAAAGTTAGTGCACCAGAGGTTGATGTATCCGATGTCAACATTGATGGCACAAAAGGAGGATTTAAAATGCCAAAAGTCAAAATTCCCTCATTTGGCATCAAAGCTCACAAAGTGGAGGGTCCAGAAGTTGATGTATGTCTTCCAAAAGCTGAAATTGACTTGAAAGGACCAAAAGTTGATGTTAATCTTCCTGATGTTGACATTGAAGGACCTGACGGAAAACTGAAAGGGCCGAAATTTAGTATGCCATCCATTAAGGGTCCAAAAATGCCAGATTTGGACATAAACCTCAAAGGTCCCAAGTTGGAAGGAGATGTTGATATTTCAGTTCCTAAAATTGAAGGCAAAGTTAGTGCACCAGAGGTTGATGTATCCGATGTCAACATTGATGGCACAAAAGGAGGATTTAAAATGCCAAAAGTCAAAATTCCCTCATTTGGCATCAAAGCTCACAAAGTGGAGGGTCCAGAAGTTGATGTATGTCTTCCAAAAGCTGAAATTGACTTGAAAGGACCAAAAGTTGATGTTAACCTTCCTGATGTTGACATTGAAGGACCTGACGGAAAGCTGAAAGGGCCGAAATTTAGTATGCCATCCATTAAGGGTCCAAAACTGCCAGATTTGGACATAAACCTCAAAGGTCCCAAGTTGGAAGGAGATGTTGATATTTCAGTTCCTAAAATTGAAGGCAAAGTTAGTGCACCAGAGGTTGATGTATCCGATGTCAACATTGATGGCACAAAAGGAGGATTTAAAATGCCAAAAGTCAAAATTCCCTCATTTGGCATCAAAGCTCACAAAGTGGAGGGTCCAGAAGTTGATGTAAGTCTTCCAAAAACTGAAATTGACTTGAAAGGACCAAAAGTTGATGTTAATCTTCCTGATGTTGACATTGAAGGACCTGACGGAAAACTGAAAGGGCCGAAATTTAGTATGCCATCCATTAAGGGTCCAAAAATGCCAGATTTGGACATAAACCTCAAAGGTCCCAAGTTGGAAGGAGATGTTGATATTTCAGTTCCTAAAATTGAAGGCAAAGTTAGTGCACCAGAGGTTGATGTATCCGATGTCCACATCGATGGCACAAAAGGAGGACTTAAAATGCCAAAAGTCAAAATTCCCTCATTTGGCATCAAATCTCACAAAGTGGAGGGTCCAGAAGTTGATGTAAGTCTTCCAAAAACTGAAATTGACTTGAAAGGACCAAAAGTTGATGTTAATCTTCCTGATGTTGACATTGAAGGACCTGACGGAAAACTGAAAGGGCCGAAATTTAGTATGCCATCCATTAAGGGTCCAAAAATGCCAGATTTGGACATAAACCTCAAAGGTCCCAAGTTGGAAGGAGATGTTGATATTTCAGTTCCTAAAATTGAAGGCAAAGTTAGTGCACCAGAGGTTGATGTATCCGATGTCAACATTGATGGCACAAAAGGAGGATTTAAAATGCCAAAAGTCAAAATTCCCTCATTTGGCATCAAAGCTCACAAAGTGGAGGGTCCAGAAGTAGATTTAAGCACAAACCTAAAAGGTCATAAGTTAGAAAGAGATGTAGATATTTCCATGCCACAATTTAAAGGAGAGGTCAAAGGGAGCATCAAAACTCCAGAGATGGATGTCAAAGGTCAAAAAGTAAAAGGCCCAAAGGTTAAAGTTCCAAAATTTAAAATGCGGAAATTTGGATTCAAAGGTACAAAGGCTGAGGGGCCAGACATAGATGTAAGTCTCCCTAAAGCTGAAATTGATTGGGATGTACCAAAAGCAGATATTAACGCTCCCCAAACTAACATTCAAAGTCCAAGTGGAAAAATCAAAGGACCTAAAATCAACCTTCCATCCATTTCTGGACCCAAAATTTCTATGCCTGACACTGACTTCAATATGAAGGGTCCCAAGATAAAGGGAGACATGGATTTGTCTGCGCCAAAATTTAAAGGAGACATAAAAGTTCCAGATGTTGACATTAAAGGCCCAGAAATTGATGTGGAGGGACCAAAGGGTGGATTTGAACTGCCCAAAATAAAAATGCCATCATTTGTAAGCAAAGGTCCAAAAGTTGAAGTTCCAGATATAGACGCAACACTCCCTAAAGCTGAAATTGATGTGGATGCACCCAAAGTGGACATAAAAGGCCCTGAAATTGACATTGAAAGTCCAAGTGGAAAAATCAAAGGACCAAAATTCAACCTTCCATCCATTTCCGGGCCAAAGATGTCTATGCCTGATGTTGACTTCAGTATGAAGGGTCCGAAGATAAAGGGAGACTGGGATTTGTCTGCGCCAAAACTTGAAGGCGACATAAAAGTTCCAGATGTTGACATCAAAGGTCCAGAAATTGATGTGGAGGGCCCAAAGGGTGGATTTGAAATGCCAAAGTTTAAAATGCCTAAATTTGGATTTAAAGGTCAAAAGATTGAAGGACCTGAAGTAGATGTAAAGGTTCCTAAAGCTGAAATTGATGTGGATGCACCCAAAGTGGACATAAAAGGCCCTGAAATTGACATTGAAAGTCCAAGTGGAAAAATCAAAGGACCAAAATTCAACCTTCCATCCTTTTCCGGGCCAAAGATTTCTATGCCTGATGTTGACTTCAGTATGAAGGGTCCCAAGATAAAGGGAGACATGGATTTGTCTGCGCCAAAACTTGAAGGAGACATAAAAGTTCCAGATGTTGACATTACAGGCCCAGAAATTGATGTGGAGGGACCAAAGGGTGGATTTGAACTGCCCAAAATAAAAATGCCATCATTTGTAAGCAAAGGTCCAAAAGTTGAAGTTCCAGGTATAGACGCAACACTCCCTAAAGCTGAAATTGATGTGGATGCACCCAAAGTGGACATAAAAGGCCCTGAAATTGACATTGAAAGTCCAAGTGGAAAAATCAAAGGACCAAAATTCAACCTTCCATCCATTTCCGGGCCAAAGATTTCTATGCCTGATGTTGACTTCAGTATGAAGGGTCCCAAGATAAAGGGAGACTGGGATTTGTCTGCGCCAAAATTTGAAGGAGACATAAAAGTTCCAGATGTTGACATTAAAGGCCCAGAAATTGATGTGGAGGGACCAAAGGGTGGATTTGAACTGCCCAAAATAAAAATGCCATCATTTGCAAGCAAAGGTCCAAAAGTTGAAGTTCCAGAAATAGACGCAACACTCCCTAAAGCTGAAATTGATGTGGATGCACCCAAAGTGGACATAAAAGGCCCTGAAATTGACATTGAAAGTCCAAGTGGAAAAATCAAAGGACCAAAATTCAACCTTCCATCCATTTCCGGGCCAAAGATTTCTATGCCTGACATTGACTTCAGTATGAAGGTTCCCAAGATAAAGGGAGACATGGATTTGTCTGCGCCAAAATTTGAAGGCGACATAAAAGTTCCAGATGTTGACATTAAAGGCCCAGAAATTGATGTGGAGGGACCAAAGGGTGGATTTGAACTGCCCAAAATAAAAATGCCATCATTTGTAAGCAAAGGTCCAAAAGTTGAAGTTCCAGATATAGACGCAACACTCCCTAAAGCTGAAATTGATGTGGATGCACCCAAAGTGGACATAAAAGGCCCTGAAATTGACATTGAAAGTCCAAGTGGAAAAATCAAAGGACCAAAATTCAACCTTCCATCCATTTCCGGGCCAAAGATTTCTATGCCTGATGTTGACTTCAGTATGAAGGGTCCGAAGATAAAGGGAGACTTGGATTTGTCTGCGCCAAAACTTGAAGGCGACATAAAAGTTCCAGATGTTGACATCAAAGGTCCAGAAATTGATGTGGAGGGCCCAAAGGGTGGATTTGAAATGCCAAAGTTTAAAATACCTAAATTTGGATTTAAAGGTCAAAAGATTGAAGGACCAGAAGTAGATGTAAAGGTTCCTAAAGCTGAAATTGATGTGGATGCACCCAAAGTGGACATAAAAGGCCCTGAAATTGACATTGAAAGTCCAAGTGGAAAAATCAAAGGACCAAAATTCAACCTTCCATCAATTTCCGGGCCAAAGATTTCTATGCCTGATGTTGACTTCAGTATGAAGGGTCCCAAGATAAAGGGAGACATGGATTTGTCTGCGCCAAAATTTGAAGGAGACATAAAAGTTCCAGATGTTGACATTAAAGGCCCAGAAATTGATGTGGAGGGACCAAAGGGTGGATTTGAACTGCCCAAAATAAAAATGCCATCATTTGTAAGCAAAGGTCCAAAAGTTGAAGTTCCAGATATAGACGCAACACTCCCTAAAGCTGAAATTGATGTGGATGCACCCAAAGTGGACATAAAAGGCCCTGAAATTGACATTGAAAGTCCAAGTGGAAAAATCAAAGGACCAAAATTCAACCTTCCATCCTTTTCCGGGCCAAAGATTTCTATGCCTGATGTTGACTTCAGTATGAAGGGTCCGAAGATAAAGGGAGACATGGATTTGTCTGCGCCAAAACTTGAAGGCGACATAAAAGTTCCAGATGTTGACATCAAAGGTCCAGAAATTGATGTGGAGGGCCCAAAGGGTGGATTTGAAATGCCAAAGTTTAAAATGCCTAAATTTGGATTTAAAGGTCAAAAGATTGAAGGACCTGAAGTAGATGTAAAGGTTCCTAAAGCTCAAATTGATGTGGATGCACCCAAAGTGGACATAAAAGGCCCTGAAATTGACATTGAAAGTCCAAGTGGAAAAATCAAAGGACCAAAATTCAACCTTCCATCCTTTTCCGGGCCAAAGATTTCTATGCCTGATGTTGACTTCAGTATGAAGGGTCCGAAGATAAAGGGAGACATGGATTTGTCTGCGCCAAAACTTGAAGGCGACATAAAAGTTCCAGATGTTGACATCAAAGGTCCAGAAATTGATGTGGAGGGCCCAAAGGGTGGATTTGAAATGCCAAAGTTTAAAATACCTAAATTTGGATTTAATGGTCAAAAGATTGAAGGACCTGAAGTAGATGTAAAATTTTCTAAAGCTGAAATTGATGTGGATGCACCCAAAGTGGACATAAAAGGCCCTGAAATTGACATTGAAAGTCCAAGTGGAAAAATCAAAGGACCAAAATTCAACCTTCCATCCATTTCCGGGCCAAAGATTTCTATGCCTGACATTGACTTCAGTATGAAGGGTCCGAAGATAAAGGGAGACATGGATTTGTCTGTGCCAAAATTTGAAGGAGACATACAAGTTCCAGATGTTGACATTAAAGGCCCAGAAATTGATGTGGAGGGACCAAAGGGTGGATTTGAACTGCCCAAAATAAAAATGCCATCATTTGTAAGCAAAGGTCCAAAAGTTGAAGTTCCAGATATAGACGCAACACTCCCTAAAGCTGAAATTGATGTGGATGCACCCAAAGTGGACATAAAAGGCCCTGAAATTGACATTGAAAGTCCAAGTGGAAAAATCAAAGGACCAAAATTCAACCTTCCATCCATTTCCGGGCCAAAGATTTCTATGCCTGATGTTGACTTCAGTATGAAGGGTCCGAAGATAAAGGGAGACTGGGATTTGTCTGCGCCAAAACTTGAAGGCGACATAAAAGTTCCAGATGTTGACATCAAAGGTCCAGAAATTGATGTGGAGGGCCCAAAGGGTGGATTTGAAATGCCAAAGTTTAAAATGCCTAAATTTGGATTGCAAGGTCAAAAGAT
Source organism: Taenioides sp. WSHXM2023 (assembly GCA_029959045.1). Classification (NCBI taxonomy): domain Eukaryota; kingdom Metazoa; phylum Chordata; class Actinopteri; order Gobiiformes; family Gobiidae; genus Taenioides; species Taenioides sp. WSHXM2023. Next base: position 16,092,740 of record CM057100.1, on the reverse strand, counting down.
TGAAGGACCTGAAGTAGATGTAAAGGTTCCTAAAGCTGAAATTGATGTGGATGCACCCAAAGTGGACATAAAAGGCCCTGAAATTGACATTGAAAGTCCAAGTGGAAAAATCAAAGGACCAAAATTCAACCTTCCATCCATTTCCGGGCCAAAGATTTCTATGCCTGACATTGATTTCAGTATGAAGGGTCCGAAGATAAAGGGAGACATGGATTTGTCTGCGCCAAAATTTGAAGGAGACATAAAAGTTCCAGAAGTTGACATTAAAGGCCCAGAAATTGATGTGGAGGGACCAAAGGGTGGATTTGAACTGCCCAAAATAAAAATGCCATCATTTGTAAGCAAAGGTCCAAAAGTTGAAGTTCCACATATAGACGCAACACTCCCTAAAGCTGAAATTGATGTGGATGTACCCAAAGTGGACATAAAAGGCCCTGAAATTGACATTGAAAGTCCAAGTGGAAAAATCAAAGGACCAAAATTCAACCTTCCATCCATTTCCGGGCCAAAGATTTCTATGCCTGATGTTGACTTCAGTATGAAGGGTCCGAAGATAAAGGGAGACTGGGATTTGTCTGCGCCAAAACTTGAAGGCGACATAAAAGTTCCAGATGTTGACATCAAAGGTCCAGAAATTGATGTGGAGGGCCCAAAGGGTGGATTTGAAATGCCAAAGTTTAAAATGCCTAAATATGGATTTAAAGGTCAAAAGATTGAAGGACCTGAAGTAGATGTAAAGGTTCCTAAAGCTGAAATTGATGTGGATGCACCCAAAGTGGACATAAAAGGCCCTGAAATTGACATTGAAAGTCCAAGTGGAAAAATCAAAGGACCAAAATTCAACCTTCCATCCATTTCCGGGCCAAAGATTTCTATGCCTGATGTTGACTTCAGTATGAAGGGTCCGAAGATAAAGGGAGACTGGGATTTGTCTGCGCCAAAACTTGAAGGTGACATAAAAGTTCCAGATGTTGACATCAAAGGTCCAGAAATTGATGTGGAGGGCCCAAAGGGTGGATTTGAAATGCCAAAGTTTAAAATGCCTAAATATGGATTTAAAGGTCAAAAGATTGAAGGACCTGAAGTAGATGTAAAGGTTCCTAAAGCTGAAATTGATGTGGATGCACCCAAAGTGGACATAAAAGGCCCTGAAATTGACATTGAAAGTCCAAGTGGAAAAATCAAAGGACCAAAATTCAACCTTCCATCCTTTTCCGGGCCAAAGATTTCTATGCCTGATGTTGACTTCAGTATGAAGGGTCCGAAGGTAAAGGGAGACATGGATTTGTCTGCGCCAAAACTTGAAGGCGACATAAAAGTTCCAGATGTTGACATCAAAGGTCCAGAAATTGATGTGGAGGGCCCAAAGGGTGGATTTGAAATGCCAAAGTTTAAAATGCCTAAATTTGGATTTAAAGGTCAAAAGATTGAAGGACCTGAAGTAGATGTAAAGGTTCCTAAAGCTGAAATTGATGTGGATGCACCCAAAGTGGACATAAAAGGCCCTGAAATTGACATTGAAAGTCCAAGTGGAAAAATCAAAGGACCAAAATTCAACCTTCCATCCATTTCCGGGCCAAAGATTTCTATGCCTGACATTGATTTCAGTATGAAGGGTCCGAAGATAAAGGGAGACATGGATTTGTCTGCGCCAAAATTTGAAGGAGACATAAAAGTTCCAGAAGTTGACATTAAAGGCCCAGAAATTGATGTGGAGGGACCAAAGGGTGGATTTGAACTGCCCAAAATAAAAATGCCATCATTTGTAAGCAAAGGTCCAAAAGTTGAAGTTCCACATATAGACGCAACACTCCCTAAAGCTGAAATTGATGTGGATGTACCCAAAGTGGACATAAAAGGCCCTGAAATTGACATTGAAAGTCCAAGTGGAAAAATCAAAGGACCAAAATTCAACCTTCCATCCATTTCCGGGCCAAAGATTTCTATGCCTGATGTTGACTTCAGTATGAAGGGTCCGAAGATAAAGGGAGACTGGGATTTGTCTGCGCCAAAACTTGAAGGCGACATAAAAGTTCCAGATGTTGACATCAAAGGTCCAGAAATTGATGTGGAGGGCCCAAAGGGTGGATTTGAAATGCCAAAGTTTAAAATGCCTAAATATGGATTTAAAGGTCAAAAGATTGAAGGACCTGAAGTAGATGTAAAGGTTCCTAAAGCTGAAATTGATGTGGATGCACCCAAAGTGGACATAAAAGGCCCTGAAATTGACATTGAAAGTCCAAGTGGAAAAATCAAAGGACCAAAATTCAACCTTCCATCCATTTCCGGGCCAAAGATTTCTATGCCTGATGTTGACTTCAGTATGAAGGGTCCGAAGATAAAGGGAGACTGGGATTTGTCTGCGCCAAAACTTGAAGGTGACATAAAAGTTCCAGATGTTGACATCAAAGGTCCAGAAATTGATGTGGAGGGCCCAAAGGGTGGATTTGAAATGCCAAAGTTTAAAATGCCTAAATATGGATTTAAAGGTCAAAAGATTGAAGGACCTGAAGTAGATGTAAAGGTTCCTAAAGCTGAAATTGATGTGGATGCACCCAAAGTGGACATAAAAGGCCCTGAAATTGACATTGAAAGTCCAAGTGGAAAAATCAAAGGACCAAAATTCAACCTTCCATCCTTTTCCGGGCCAAAGATTTCTATGCCTGATGTTGACTTCAGTATGAAGGGTCCGAAGGTAAAGGGAGACATGGATTTGTCTGCGCCAAAACTTGAAGGCGACATAAAAGTTCCAGATGTTGACATCAAAGGTCCAGAAATTGATGTGGAGGGCCCAAAGGGTGGATTTGAAATGCCAAAGTTTAAAATGCCTAAATTTGGATTTAAAGGTCAAAAGATTGAAGGACCTGAAGTAGATGTAAAGGTTCCTAAAGCTGAAATTGATGTGGATGCACCCAAAGTGGACATAAAAGGCCCTGAAATTGACATTGAAAGTCCAAGTGGAAAAATCAAAGGACCAAAATTCAACCTTCCATCCATTTCCGGGCCAAAGATTTCTATGCCTGACATTGATTTCAGTATGAAGGGTCCGAAGATAAAGGGAGACATGGATTTGTCTGCGCCAAAATTTGAAGGAGACATAAAAGTTCCAGAAGTTGACATTAAAGGCCCAGAAATTGATGTGGAGGGACCAAAGGGTGGATTTGAACTGCCCAAAATAAAAATGCCATCATTTGTAAGCAAAGGTCCAAAAGTTGAAGTTCCACATATAGACGCAACACTCCCTAAAGCTGAAATTGATGTGGATGTACCCAAAGTGGACATAAAAGGCCCTGAAATTGACATTGAAAGTCCAAGTGGAAAAATCAAAGGACCAAAATTCAACCTTCCATCCATTTCCGGGCCAAAGATTTCTATGCCTGATGTTGACTTCAGTATGAAGGGTCCGAAGATAAAGGGAGACTGGGATTTGTCTGCGCCAAAACTTGAAGGCGACATAAAAGTTCCAGATGTTGACATCAAAGGTCCAGAAATTGATGTGGAGGGCCCAAAGGGTGGATTTGAAATGCCAAAGTTTAAAATGCCTAAATATGGATTTAAAGGTCAAAAGATTGAAGGACCTGAAGTAGATGTAAAGGTTCCTAAAGCTCAAATTGATGTGGATGCACCCAAAGTGGACATAAAAGGCCCTGAAATTGACATTGAAAGTCCAAGTGGAAAAATCAAAGGACCAAAATTCAACCTTCCATCCATTTCCGGGCCAAAGATTTCTATGCCTGATGTTGACTTCAGTATGAAGGGTCCGAAGATAAAGGGAGACTGGGATTTGTCTGCGCCAAAACTTGAAGGCGACATAAAAGTTCCAGATGTTGACATCAAAGGTCCAGAAATTGATGTGGAGGGCCCAAAGGGTGGATTTGAAATGCCAAAGTTTAAAATGCCTAAATATGGATTTAAAGGTCAAAAGATTGAAGGACCTGAAGTAGATGTAAAGGTTCCTAAAGCTGAAATTGATGTGGATGCACCCAAAGTGGACATAAAAGGCCCTGAAATTGACATTGAAAGTCCAAGTGGAAAAATCAAAGGACCAAAATTCAACCTTCCATCCTTTTCCGGGCCAAAGATTTCTATGCCTGATGTTGACTTCAGTATGAAGGGTCCGAAGATAAAGGGAGACATGGATTTGTCTGCGCCAAAACTTGAAGGCGACATAAAAGTTCCAGATGTTGACATCAAAGGCCCAGAAATTGATGTGGAGGGACCAAAGGGTGGATTTGAAATGCCCAAAATAAAAATGCCATCATTTGTAAGCAAAGGTCCAAAAGTTGAAGTTCCACATATAGACGCAACACTCCCTAAAGCTGAAATTGATGTGGATGTACCCAAAGTGGACATAAAAGGCCCTGAAATTGACATTGAAAGTCCAAGTGGAAAAATCAAAGGACCAAAATTCAACCTTCCATCCATTTCCGGGCCAAAGATTTCTATGCCTGATGTTGACTTCAGTATGAAGGGTCCGAAGATAAAGGGAGACTGGGATTTGTCTGCGCCAAAACTTGAAGGCGACATAAAAGTTCCAGATGTTGACATCAAAGGTCCAGAAATTGATGTGGAGGGCCCAAAGGGTGGATTTGAAATGCCAAAGTTTAAAATGCCTAAATATGGATTTAAAGGTCAAAAGATTGAAGGACCTGAAGTAGATGTAAAGGTTCCTAAAGCTGAAATTGATGTGGATGCACCCAAAGTGGACATAAAAGGCCCTGAAATTGACATTGAAAGTCCAAGTGGAAAAATCAAAGGACCAAAATTCAACCTTCCATCCTTTTCCGGGCCAAAGATTTCTATGCCTGATGTTGACTTCAGTATGAAGGGTCCGAAGATAAAGGGAGACATGGATTTGTCTGCGCCAAAACTTGAAGGCGACATAAAAGTTCCAGATGTTGACATCAAAGGCCCAGAAATTGATGTGGAGGGACCAAAGGGTGGATTTGAACTGCCCAAAATAAAAATGCCATCATTTGTAAGCAAAGGTCCAAAAGTTGAAGTTCCACATATAGACGCAACACTCCCTAAAGCTGAAATTGATGTGGATGTACCCAAAGTGGACATAAAAGGCCCTGAAATTGACATTGAAAGTCCAAGTGGAAAAATCAAAGGACCAAAATTCAACCTTCCATCCATTTCCGGGCCAAAGATTTCTATGCCTGATGTTGACTTCAGTATGAAGGGTCCGAAGATAAAGGGAGACTGGGATTTGTCTGCGCCAAAACTTGAAGGTGACATAAAAGTTCCAGATGTTGACATCAAAGGTCCAGAAATTGATGTGGAGGGCCCAAAGGGTGGATTTGAAATGCCAAAGTTTAAAATGCCTAAATTTGGATTTAAAGGTCAAAAGATTGAAGGACCTGAAGTAGATGTAAAGGTTCCTAAAGCTGAAATTGATGTGGATGCACCCAAAGTGGACATAAAAGGCCCTGAAATTGACATTGAAAGTCCAAGTGGAAAAATCAAAGGACCAAAATTCAACCTTCCATCCTTTTCCGGGCCAAAGATTTCTATGCCTGATGTTGACTTCAGTATGAAGGGTCCGAAGATAAAGGGAGACATGGATTTGTCTGCGCCAAAACTTGAAGGCGACATAAAAGTTCCAGATGTTGACATCAAAGGTCCAGAAATTGATGTGGAGGGCCCAAAGGGTGGATTTGAAATGCCAAAGTTTAAAATGCCTAAATTTGGATTTAAAGGTCAAAAGATTGAAGGACCTGAAGTAGATGTAAAGGTTCCTAAAGCTGAAATTGATGTGGATGCACCCAAAGTGGACATAAAAGGCCCTGAAATTGACATTGAAAGTCCAAGTGGAAAAATCAAAGGACCAAAATTCAACCTTCCATCCTTTTCCGGGCCAAAGATTTCTATGCCTGATGTTGACTTCAGTATGAAGGGTCCGAAGATAAAGGGAGACATGGATTTGTCTGCGCCAAAACTTGAAGGCGACATAAAAGTTCCAGATGTTGACATCAAAGGTCCAGAAATTGATGTGGAGGGCCCAAAGGGTGGATTTGAAATGCCAAAGTTTAAAATACCTAAATTTGGATTTAAAGGTCAAAAGATTGAAGGACCTGAAGTAGATGTAAAGGTTCCTAAAGCTCAAATTGATGTGGATGCACCCAAAGTGGACATAAAAGGCCCTGAAATTGACATTGAAAGTCCAAGTGGAAAAATCAAAGGACCAAAATTCAACCTTCCATCCATTTCCGGGCCAAAGATTTCTATGCCTGACATTGATTTCAGTATGAAGGGTCCCAAGATAAAGGGAGACATGGATTTGTCTGTGCCAAAATTTGAAGGAGACATAAAAGTTCCAGATGTTGACATTAAAGGCCCAGAAATTGATGTGGAGGGACCAAAGGGTGGATTTGAACTGCCCAAAATAAAAATGCCATCATTTGTAAGCAAAGGTCCAAAAGTTGAAGTTCCACATATAGACGCAACACTCCCTAAAGCTGAAATTGATGTGGATGTACCCAAAATGGACATAAAAGGCCCTGAAATTGACATTGAAAGTCCAAGTGGAAAAATCAAAGGACCAAAATTCAACCTTCCATCCATTTCCGGGCCAAAGATTTCTATGCCTGATGTTGACTTCAGTATGAAGGGTCCGAAGATAAAGGGAGACTGGGATTTGTCTGCGCCAAAACTTGAAGGCGACATAAAAGTTCCAGATGTTGACATCAAAGGTCCAGAAATTGATGTGGAGGGCCCAAAGGGTGGATTTGAAATGCCAAAGTTTAAAATGCCTAAATTTGGATTTAAAGGTCAAAAGACTGAAGGACCTGAAGTAGATGTAAAGGTTCCTAAAGCTGAAATTGATGTGGATGCACCCAAAGTGGACATAAAAGGCCCTGAAATTGACATTGAAAGTCCAAGTGGAAAAATCAAAGGACCAAAATTCAACCTTCCATCCTTTTCCGGGCCAAAGATTTCTATGCCTGATGTTGACTTCAGTATGAAGGGTCCGAAGATAAAGGGAGACATGGATTTGTCTGCGCCAAAACTTGAAGGCGACATAAAAGTTCCAGATGTTGACATCAAAGGTCCAGAAATTGATGTGGAGGGCCCAAAGGGTGGATTTGAAATGCCAAAGTTTAAAATACCTAAATTTGGATTTAATGGTCAAAAGATTGAAGGACCTGAAGTAGATGTAAAGGTTCCTAAAGCTGAAATTGATGTGGATGCACCCAAAGTGGACATAAAAGGCCCTGAAATTGACATTGAAAGTCCAAGTGGAAAAATCAAAGGACCAAAATTCAACCTTCCATCCATTTCCGGGCCAAATATTTCTATGCCTGACATTGACTTCAGTATGAAGGGTCCCAAGATAAAGGGAGACATGGATTTGTCTGCGCCAAAATTTGAAGGAGACATAAAAGTTCCAGATGTTGACATCAAAGGTCCAGAAATTGATGTGGAGGGCCCAAAGGGTGGATTTGAAATGCCAAAGTTTAAAATGCCTAAATTTGGATTTAAAGGTCAAAAGATTGAAGGACCTGAAGTAGATGTAAAGGTTCCTAAAGCTGAAATTGATGTGGATGCACCCAAAGTGGACATAAAAGGCCCTGAAATTGACATTGAAAGTCCAAGTGGAAAAATCAAAGGACCAAAATTCAACCTTCCATCCTTTTCCGGGCCACAGATTTCTATGCCTGATGTTGACTTCAGTATGAAGGGTCCGAAGATAAAGGGAGACATGGATTTGTCTGCGCCAAAACTTGAAGGCGACATAAAAGTTCCAGATGTTGACATCAAAGGTCCAGAAATTGATGTGGAGGGCCCAAAGGGTGGATTTGAAATGCCAACGTTTAAAATGCCTAAATTTGGATTTAAAGGTCAAAAGATTGAAGGACCTGAAGTAGATGTAAAGGTTCCTAAAGCTGAAATCGATGTGGATGCACCCAAAGTGGACATAAAAGGCCCTGAAATTGACATTGAAAGTCCAAGTGGAAAAATCAAAGGACCAAAATTCAACCTTCCATCCATTTCCGGGCCAAAGATTTCTATGCCTGACATTGACTTCAGAACGAAGGGTCCGAAGATAAAGGGAGATTTGGATTTGTCTGCGCCAAAACTTGAAGGCGACATAAAAGTTCCAGATGTTGACATCAAAGGTCCAGAAATTGATGTGGAGGGCCCAAAGGGTGGATTTGAAATGCCAAAGTTTAAAATGCCTAAATTTGGATTTAAAGGTCAAAAGATTGAAGGACCTGAAGTAGATGTAAAGGTTCCTAAAGCTCAAATTGATGTGGATGCACCCAAAGTGGACATAAAAGGCCCTGAAATTGACATTGAAAGTCCAAGTGGAAAAATCAAAGGACCAAAATTCAACCTTCCATCCATTTCCGGGCCAAAGATTTCTATGCCTGATGTTGACTTCAGTACGAAGGGTCCGAAGATAAAGGGAGACTTGGATTTGTCTGCGCCAAAACTTGAAGGCGACATAAAAGTTCCAGATGTTGACATCAAAGGTCTTGAAATTGATGTGGAGGGCCCAAAGGGTGGATTTGAAATGCCAAAGTTTAAAATACCTAAATTTGGATTTAAAGGTCAAAAGATTGAAGGACCTGAAGTAGATGTAAAGGTTCCTAAAGCTGAAATTGATGTGGATGCACCCAAAGTGAACATAAAAGGCCCTGAAATTGACATTGAAAGTCCAAGTGGAAAAATCAAAGGACCAAAATTCAACCTTCCATCAATTTCCGGGCCAAAGATTTCTATGCCTGACATTGATTTCAGTATGAAGGGTCCCAAGATAAAGGGAGACATGGATTTGTCTGCGCCAAAATTTGAAGGAGACATAAAAGTTCCAGATGTTGACATTAAAGGCCCAGAAATTGATGTGGAGGGACCAAAGGGTGGATTTGAACTGCCCAAAATAAAAATGCCATCATTTGTAAGCAAAGGTCCAAAAGTTGAAGTTCCAGATATAGCCGCAACACTCCCTAAAGCTGAAATTGATGTGGATGCACCCAAAGTGGACATAAAAGGCCCTGAAATTGACATTGAAAGTCCAAGTGGAAAAATCAAAGGACCAAAATTCAACCTTCCATCCATTTCCGGGCCAAATATTTCTATGCCTGACATTGACTTCAGTATGAAGGGTCCCAAGATAAAGGGAGACATGGATTTGTCTGCGCCAAAATTTGAAGGAGACATAAAAGTTCCAGATGTTGACATCAAAGGTCCAGAAATTGATGTGGAGGGCCCAAAGGGTGGATTTGAAATGCCAAAGTTTAAAATGCCTAAATTTGGATTTAAAGGTCAAAAGATTGAAGGACCTGAAGTAGATGTAAAGGTTCCTAAAGCTGAAATTGATGTGGATGCACCCAAAGTGGACATAAAAGGCCCTGAAATTGACATTGAAAGTCCAAGTGGAAAAATCAAAGGACCAAAATTCAACCTTCCATCCTTTTCCGGGCCACAGATTTCTATGCCTGATGTTGACTTCAGTATGAAGGGTCCGAAGATAAAGGGAGACATGGATTTGTCTGTGCCAAAACTTGAAGGCGACATAAAAGTTCCAGATGTTGACATCAAAGGTCCAGAAATTGATGTGGAGGGCCCAAAGGGTGGATTTGAAATGCCAAAGTTTAAAATACCTAAATTTGGATTTAAAGGTCAAAAGATTGAAGGACCTGAAGTAGATTTAAAGGTTCCTAAAGCTGAAATTGATGTGGATGCACCCAAAGTGGACATAAAAGGCCCTGAAATTGACATTGAAAGTCCAAGTGGAAAAATCAAAGGACCAAAATTCAACCTTCCATCCATTTCCGGGCCACAGATTTCTATGCCTGACGTTGACTTCAGTACGAAGGGTCCCAAGATAAAGGGAGACATGGATTTGTCTGCGCCAAAATTTGAAGGAGACATAAAAGTTCCAGATGTTGACATCAAAGGTCCAGAAATTGATGTGGAGGGCCCAAAGGGTGGATTTGAAATGCCAAAGTTTAAAATACCTAAATTTGGATTTAAAGGTCAAAAGATTGAAGGACCTGAAGTAGATGTAAAGGTTCCTAAAGCTGAAATTGATGTGGATGCACCCAAAGTGGACATAAAAGGCCCTGAAATTGACATTGAAAGTCCAAGTGGAAAAATCAAAGGACCAAAATTCAACCTTCCATCCATTTCCGGGCCAAAGATTTCTATGCCTGACATTGACTTCAGTATGAAGGGTCCCAAGATAAAGGGAGACATGGATCTGTCTGCGCCAAAATTTGAAGGAGACATAAAAGTTCCAGATGTTGACATTAAAGGCCCAGAAATTGATGTGGAGGGACCAAAGGGTGGATTTGAACTGCCCAAAATAAAAATGCCATCATTTGTAAGCAAAGGTCCAAAAGTTGAAGTTCCAGATATAGACGCAACACTCCCTAAAGCTGAAATTGATGTGGATGCACCCAAAGTGGACATAAAAGGCCCTGAAATTGACATTGAAAGTTCAAGTGGAAAAATCAAAGGACCAAAATTCAACCTTCCATCCATTTCCGGGCCACAGATTTCTATGCCTGATGTTGACTTCAGTATGAAGGGTCCGAAGATAAAGGGAGACATGGATTTGTCTGCGCCAAAACTTGAAGGCGACATAAAAGTTCCAGATGTTGACATCAAAGGTCCAGAAATTGATGTGGAGGGCCCAAAGGGTGGATTTGAAATACCAAAATTTAAAATGCCTAAATTTGGATTTAATGGTCAAAAGCTTGAAGGACCTGAAGTAGATGTAAAGGTTCCTAAAGCTCAAATTGATGTGGATGCACCCAAAGTGGACATAAAAGGCCCTGAAATTGACATTGAAAGTCCAAGTGGAAAAATCAAAGGACCAAAATTCAACCTTCCATCCTTTTCCGGGCCACAGATTTCTATGCCTGATGTTGACTTCAGTATGAAGGGTCCGAAGATAAAGGGAGACATGGATTTTTCTGCGCCAAAACTTGAAGGCGACATAAAAGTTCCAGATGTTGACATCAAAGGTCCAGAAATTGATGTGGAGGGCCCAAAGGGTGGATTTGAAATCCCAAAATTTAAAATACCTAAATTTGGATTTAAAGGTCAAAAGATTGAAGGACCTGAAGTAGATGTAAAGGTTCCTAAAGCTCAAATTGATGTGGATGCACCCAAAGTGGACATAAAAGGCCCTGAAATTGACATTGAAAGTCCAAGTGGAAAAATCAAAGGACCAAAATTCAACCTTCCATCCATTTCCGGGCCACAGATTTCTATGCCTGATGTTGACTTCAGTATGAAGGGTCCGAAGATAAAGGGAGACTTGGATTTGTCTGCGCCAAAACTTGAAGGCGACATAAAAGTTCCAGATGTTGACATCAAAGGTCCAGAAATTGATGTGGAGGGCCCAAAGGGTGGATTTGAAATGCCAAAATTTAAAATACCTAAATTTGGATTTAAAGGTCAAAAGATTGAAGGACCTGAAGTAGATGTAAAGGTTCCTAAAGCTCAAATTGATGTGGATGCACCCAAAGTGGACATAAAAGGCCCTGAAATTGACATTGAAAGTCCAAGTGGAAAAATCAAAGGACCAAAATTCAACCTTCCATCCATTTCTGGGCCAAAGATTTCTATGCCTGACATTGACTTCAGTATGAAGGGTCCCAAGATAAAGGGAGACATGGATTTGTCTGCGCCAAAATTTGAAGGCGACATAAAAGTTCCAGATGTTGACATCAAAGGTCCAGAAATTGAAGTGGAGGGCGGGAACGGGGGATTTGAAATCCCCAAAATAAAAATGCCTCCCGTTGTGTTTAAAGGTCCAAATGTAGAAGATTTAGATATAGATGTAAACCTCCCTAAACCTGAATTTGATATGCATGCACCCAAAGTGGACATAAAAAGTCCTCAAATTGACATTGAAAGTCATAGTGGAAAAATTACAAGACCACAATTTAATCTTCCTTCTACTTCTGGTCCCAAAATATCTTCATCAGAAGTTGATGTCACTTTGAGAGGTCCAAAGCTTGAAGGAGATAAGGATGTTCATGGGAAAACAGGTAAAATCAAAGTATCTAAAATCAAAGGAAAGTCCAAAAAAAGTGATCTAAGTGTTGATGTTGGAACATCTAACATTAACATGAAAGGAACTAAGAAAAGTGTTTTTGGAAGGCTTCATTTTCCAGATGTTGAATTAGATATTAAATCGCCAAAAGCCAAAGGAGATTCGTCATTATCCGAGGGAAAGACAGATGCAGATCTTACAAGTGCAGCAAAAGTTTCTTTACAAGACCCCGAAGTTGATAGGCCTAGTGGTATTCATTATCCGGAAGGAAAAATTTCCTTTCCTCAAATCAAAGCACCAAAATTTGCTATTGCATTGCCACAGGCAGAAGGGTTTGAAGCTACAGGGAATGTTGAATCAGAAACTTCATCTGGTATGAGTCTTAAAACTAAGTCCTCCTCACTTAAGTATGAGGCAAGTGCTGGTAATATTGATGTGTCAAGTCCAGATTTTAAACATGGTGAAAAGAAAGTAAAAGTAAAAATTCCAAAGTTATTTGGCAAATCTAAAGCCAAGAGTACCAGTGCAAGTGATCTCAAGGGACCAGAGATAGAAATTAGTCCCAGACAAAAAGAAACAGGTGTTGATGTTCAGGGAGAGATGGGTACAATGAGTTTGTCACCAAAAGGCAAGTCAGCCTCACTGGACTTTTTTAAGAAATCAAGGCACAGTCCATCTTTTCATACTGAAGGAGCAGGTACAGTTAGCTCTGCTTCTACTCTAGAGGCAGAAGGTGGTGACATTTCGCTGAACTTTGGAGAAGCTAAGGGTAAAGAAAAGAAAGGAAAGTTGAAGTTTGGAACATTTGGAGGTTTTGGTTCAAAGTCAAAAGGCTCATATGAAGTGACTTTTGGAGAGGACAGTGAAGCAGGAGAGGGAACAACAGGTGTTTCCTTATCATCTAAAAAGTCAAGGTTGTCCTCATCCTCAAGCAGTGAAAGTGGTTCTAAAGGTGGTTTCAAGTTTCCAAAAGTAGAACTATCTGTCTCACCTAAAACAGAGCAGTAAAGTCTTTTAGATAACTATACTGGTAGTTGAGGAATCATCTCGATTTTTACAAGAAAAGTAACATCTTTGTTAAAAAATGCATTGTAACTGTAAATAAGATTAATTTGTATTGTATTATTAAATATTCATTTGTAAATAGTCCAGATTTATAAGGAAATGGCAATACTCTGAAGGAAAATGTTATATTGCAGAACATAGCCATATCCAAAATACATTTCTTAACAAAAATCATTTTACTCATCACAGTTCATTACATCACAGTTTTCTTATAATGACGATCATAATAAAAAAAGTCAAAATTGCACAATAGAATAGAAAGGTCTGGAGAGACAAATTGATGATGTATATATTTAGACTACTAGCCATATTTGCATTGACAATCGCTGTTCATAAAAGTTATTTTACAGTGATTTTTTAATACATAGTGTTTTTTTTTTTGACTCAAACTATGTGCCTTTTCTTTTATAAAAAGTTTTACAAAAATAAATGTTAATACAGCTCAAAGTATGTGAAAATGGATATGAGAATAGAGTAAAATAGTTTTAATAAAAGAGTTGACCTATATTGAATAACATTGTGATGGAAGTAGAGCATAGTCTCTGTGCCTGTCTTTTTGTGTGCATTTTGCCAATAACTGTAAACAAATTAAAGAGAATTTCTTTTCATCTAAATCTCTTTTTCTTTTTATTACTCAATTCCTTCTGGTATTATTTAAAAAAATAAATGTCATAGCTACTTCATAAAGCACAATTGAATATGTATAAAATAATAATTAATTGGGTAAATTGGCTTATAATAGAATATAATAGAATTTTAATTTTTACTTGTGTTTTGTTATTTGTCACACAATGTGGAAATAACGGCTTGTCAAAGCCTGATCTCGGCAGATCTCTGTAGCTAAGCAAGGTCGGGCCTGGTTAGTACTTAGATGGGAGACTGCTGGGAATTCCAGGTGCAACAGTGGGGTAGCAATGGCAAAGTACTTAGGCAAGGGACTTCACCCACATTGCCTATGAATGTTGTGTGTAACAAGTGTGGTGGTGGTCGGAGGGGCCGATGGCGCAGATTGGCAACCTTGCTTTTGTCACCCTGTCCCAGGGCAGCTGTGGCTACAGTTGTAGTTTACCACCTCCAAGTGTTGAGTATTTGAATAATTTACTGTAAACCACTTTGAAAATACTATATAAATCTGATAATTAATTAATTGTACTGCCCCCCACCTCATCTAAAAGGTGAGGGACTAAAAAGTTTCCCACCATTTTAAATGTGGGAGACTCTCCTGTTCTGGGCTGAGTCAAGAAGACAGCTGGACTTTTTCCTGACCTTGTCCAGTTTCTTCCTCTCCCTCTCTGTGATGCTGCTGTAGACCACAAAGGCAGAAGGAGAGTTCCCCACATTTAAAAAGGTGGGGAACTCTCTAGTCTCCCACCTTTTAGATGAGGTGGGAGGAAGTACAATTAAAATTATCCATATCAAATTAAATATAACATTTAATTGGACATTAAAATTATCCATATAAAATTATTCTAGACATAAAAATTAACTGCAAAATCTAATGAGTAATCAGAGGGGACATGATCAAAAACAATTCAGATGATTTTGCTGTTTAGATATCATTATAATATCTTACTCCAGAAATCTGTTAATAACCAGATTTTGAGAAACTTAAATATTAATTTGACACTTTTATGTATATTTTTTAATTTAAAAAGGACTCAATTTATAAATCTTATTGCCCTTTATTTCTTTAATTGCCCTTTACTAAGCACACAAACCAAATTGAGATAGTTAAGTTGCGAAAAACTGGACAGAGTTGCCAAAAAATTTAGCAAATATGTTTTAATCAAGATAAAAATTCATGTTACATGTTTTACACAGACAATCCTCCACAACTGTGTCACTTTCAATCACCAAACTAACTATAGGAGAGAAAAAGCCCACTCTCCCTCCTCCCTTGACCATACCTCTCAGTCTGCATCCAGCCTTTAACCTCATCTTCCTCTCCAGTCCTCTTGCAGTGTTTTCACATCTTCAGCCTCTCCTCTTCCCCTCTGTCAATTTTTATTGATTTTTATTTGATTTTGCATCTGACCCTTTGAAGTAGTGTAGTCTATAGCAGGCTCATAATAAAATGTGAATAACCATATTTTTTCAGGAGGTGAAAAATATAATATTCTATTGCATAATTGTTTGTTGTTGAAAACTGGGAATTAAACATTTCTTTATTAAGTTGGGTGGTTTGTGAACTCCGTCAGCCTAAAATATCAACTCCCTCACATTTGACTTGACGTTAATTATATTATTTATGTTGTATTTCAGTATATGCAACTTAAATTATGAAATGGCAATTTAGTCCATTTGTAAGTTCACAAATAATATTTTAGTTGCACATTTACAGGTAGATTTGTCAACTCCATCAGACATGAAATCTGTACTTGTAGCTCCTTAATATCTTGTTGATATTTCCGACAACATTCACACAGCATTTAAAATGTAAAAAAATGGTTCTAAAGTCTTGACGAGATTTTTCAGTACTGTAGGAGGTCAAATTGATTAAAAAACAAGGTAACGAAGAAAAGCAGCTGGAGCAAGCAAGAAAAGCATCCACAGTCTTCAGAGGAAGGAAGAAGAAAGTAAAAGCTTCCCCCCTTCTAAAGCATATATGGTGTACTGCAGCTAGTTTCTTTTTGTATAATTTGTGAGCTGTTTTAATAATCTCACTAAGGGCTTAGACTCACTCCACCATAATGTAAATACTTTGAAAAAATGTTCTTCTCATGAAAATACATGGTAGTAGAATGAATAACAGTACAATATGTAAATATACACAATAGAAGACATTTCCATGATTAGAAAGGAAATAGAGCAGATATGAAGAAAATGAATTGATGAAAATGTTCCCATACCCTCACCAGTGTAAACCATAATTCATAATATATATTTGGCATCCAGATTTCCAGGTATTGTTTAAACTATTTAATTTTATATAATCTTTTTTGTAAATTGTAAAATAGTTTGACATCCTTTTAAATTATCCAGGGAGTTCCACAGCTTTACCCCTTTAACAGAAATATATTTGTCTAAGAGTAGTTACATTTTGATGCTTAAAATGTAATCTCTTTAAATTGGAGATTTAATTTTAAGTTGGATCATATTGGCCTGACAGAGTTGGCATTTTCCAGCTGACGGCAGAAATTTTAATATTGGTCTTAAATATCAAAAAGTTTCAAAGTACTACATTCAGCAGAGCTCTGGTCACAAATTATTATTTTTTTTAAATACCAATATAACTGATGAATATTACAATGTCTCCAGCTCCAAGAAAAACTTGAATATGTACAGTTCAATGTCATTGTCTATGAGTATTATTGTACCATTACACTGTTGGTCTGTCAGTTGAAGAAGCCCTGAGCATGTGCACAGTGAAAAAAAAAACAGTTTTTATAAAAGGCTGGTGACGTTGCCATAATTTCAGATAGAGAGCAGGGGCTTATATGACTCTATGGGAGATTAACTCTTTTTGAAAGAAATATGCTAACATAAAATTATTTTTTTTATTAGCACTTTCAGAAAATTGTTTTGGTTTCAACACGGATGTTGCCTAGTTCCTGGTCAGCTGAAAGCTATTGTTCCCCAATTCCCACATACAAAGGAAGGAACTTGTCAGGGATGTCCTATGAAAGTGGAAAGTTCTTCCCTTCCTGTCTATAAGGGTTTTTTTCTGGTAGAAGAAACACGAGGCTGAGGATTCAAGTCTTCTTAAACTGGATTCCAAAGATTCAAAAAGAACAGCATTCAAATGCTAAAGGGAAAAACAGGTAAGACCACATTTATTTAGTTTTTATATTTTACACTTTTGCACTGACACAGATTGTTACACTACATTACATTACATCATCAAGTCTTCTCATTATGTTTCATGATACGCAAGGTTCTTTCATTTTCAGGGCAAATGTATCTAGCAACGAAATATACTATAAATTGAACTCTTCATATTGTGCACAATTGTGGGCTGTTTATAATGAGTCAGTGAGAGGCTGTACTAAAACAAAACAAAAAAAAGGTTAAAAAAAAAAAAGGTTTGAATATGATTTAGAAATTTAGACATTTCTATTATCTAGAATGTTTTTTTTTTTTTTTTTTTTCTGAATGTACATTTTTAAGTTAGTTAAGACTAGTTCATTATTTAGTTTACCTACAGTATATAATCATATTATACATGGTGTTGAGCGGTCTGTTAGGGTTAGGGTAGGCTACAGTGTTGAACAGTGTCCACATTTTTACTCCTTGTCTTAGCAGTTTGCATCATGTGTGTTGTACCTGACAAATTTGTTTATGTGTTAGAATATTTTGGAAAAATAAGTTCAAGCAGTCAGTGGTGTGGTGCAGTGAATGGCATTTAGTGTCTTATCAATTGAGAAAAAATATAAATTGGTTGTATATTAATGCAAGTAATAGCAGCAGAAATTTAAGGTTGTGATTGAATGGATTTTTTTTTGTTTTTCAAAAAACAAACCTCTGTTTCCCACTTTTGCAAGCTACAATCTACATTATTGAGGTGCGATCCCATCATATTTGCTCCCTACTTCCCCTTTTGGTGCTTACCAGCTGAAAATACATTAGATATTACCACATTTGGCCGGTGTTTCTTTTCAAGCAGAACAGAAAGAGAGGCTAAAGGAAAAGAGGGGGTGGATCATGCATGTGCATTAAGTCAGCTCCAGCACCAGCAGCAGCAGCAGCAGCAGCAGCAGAGCAGCTTGGGGGGAGAGAGAGGAAAGAAAGACAGAGCGCACGAGTTAGAGGGAGGGTAGTATAGTCTGAGACACAGGAACAAAAGCTGCAGAGGTTGCCTTTTAGCTCCAGCGGCAGAACAACAGGGGCATGGTGGAGAGAGGCGGAGGTGTATCATGATAGTACTCAGAAAATAACACCAGCCTAGACGTCTTTTGCAGTCTCCCCTGTGCTCTCCATGTTTTGGGGGCTCGTCGCTGCACTGTCTTCGTGTCTAAACCCACAGGAGGAGGATGTCTGTGTCCGGGAAGAAGGATTTTGATGTGAAGCAGATACTGAGGCTGCGCTGGCGCTGGTTCAGTCACTCGTCCCAAGGTTCAGCTGGCAGTGGTGGAGGTGGTGGGGTGGGGGGCTACATCCCACAGGACGCGGGCTTAGATCACAGAGGAACTCCTGCCCACGGGCGCCTCAAGAGTCACTCACGAGAAAGAAGTGCTGGAGGACTAAGGAAGAGTAGCAGTCCAGTTCACAGCATCCTTTTGCCAACGCCGGGGCCCACACCTGTCTGCGTCAGAGGGGGGCAACACTCGTGGCATCAGCAACACAGCACCATCCAGGGTGTACAAGTCAGTGAGGAGACCCCAAAAAGCTCCTCCCTACCAAGTACTCCTAGAAAAGATGACAGCATTCTCAGACAAGAAGATGTCAAAAGCTGCATGGATGAGACTCCAGAGATGGAGCCTAGAGAAAGGTATGGCTGAGAGGGGGAAATATACAGTAGGCTTACCCTAAAAGTCTTTTTCTTTGTTTCATTATTATGTAGATTATCACTCAAACTGAGATCTGTATTTCAAAATCTTTTATTAAATTCAATATGAAATTAGTGCCAAAAATGCTTTTCATTAAGTAAATTACTTTTGGATACATATCTTAAAGAAACCCTAAGACTTCACAAAGCTCTTAAGCAATATTAGTAGATTTTCTTTCTTTTTACTTATTTTCATAAAAGCTGAATCTGAAAATTTTGTAGACGGTATTATGGCCTTAGTTTGTAATAGCCACAACATCCTCACCTGAGGACAGCTGTCTCACTCAGTGTTAGACAGAGTAAACCAATAAAGTGAAATATTTATTATTCATAGCTTTCTCTTCTCCTTTTTCTGTTACAATTTAGTTGCTCTATTTACCAAGAGTATAAACTTTTCACACAGAACAGTGTGGCTGAAGTGTTCCTGAGCAGAAGGCAGTTAGTTGATAGTGTGGAGTTGAGTAGCCCCGTTGAAAGTGAATGTTGTAGGATTCCAACCTTACCACTATTTTGTGCTATACTATAACATACTTAAGAATTCCGATCATCATGTGATAACACCTGGCATTTTTCTTCTCTTTTGTCTCACATTTTGCATCATGTAAAGTTTATTATGGTGAGAATGTGTTCATTACATGTGGGAGCTAAAAGCTGTTTACACTGTTTCACTTGATGGGGACTTTTTTGTTTGGGATATTAGATCAGCAACATGATTTAAAGCTAAGATACTGGGCCTTTTAGGTTAAGGTTAGGGATTAGGCAAGGAGTATTTATTGTTGTCTCTTAGAAATGAATGTAAGTCAATAACATCTCAAGGAAACTTAGCATGTGTGTGTGTGTTTTTATCACATAGGGACTATATTCATTTTACAGACACATCATGGAGACCTGCCTCTCATATGGGGACAAAATCAGGTCCCTATGAAGTAAATCCTGTTTGTTTAACAACAAAATTTAAAGTTGTGGGTTAAAATAGGTTAAATTTAGGATTTAGATTAAGGTGAAGCAAGTAGTGTCTTTGGTTGAGGTTAGGATCAGTCTCTAGGAAATGAATGTAAGCAAATGCAAAGTCCCTGAAAATCATGGAAACCCAACATGTGTGTGTTTTTGTGAGTGTGTGTGTGTTTCTGGGCGAAAACCTCTTGTATGAAGGTTGAGTCTCTTTCATCTTGTGGGCCACTCTATGACATTTTGTGTTGATTGGGTAGATCATCACTAGCTTTCTTTACAGGCCTACAGTTTGCTTTCAACAAGGAAATCTTTCATTGTGTTATATTTCTTTAGTAGTTAAAAACGAAGATACAATAAAAAAAAAAAACAACAACAACAAAACATTGTGCATCTGATTCTTTGTATTTGAATAATTGGCAGATGCTCACGTTTGCAGGTCCCGGTGTGAAACGAGTGCATGCATAACAAATTTGCCTCACAGTTAGAATCTGTGAGTGAGCCTCTCTCATGGGGACCTTGAGTTCACACTGTCCATGTAAAGCACAGCTCCTCCAGTAGATTTAGACACTAATAGCAGAATATCAAAATACCTATGCTCAAAATCTTTAAGTGTCTTTGCTTGATCAAGATACTGCATATATACAGTATGTTTGGCAGGTATTGCAGTAGGGGTGTCAGTAATAGACGCCAAGATACAACTATAGAAGTCAACAGTCAGTGGCCCTATAATAATATCTGGTTGTGGAACTAACCCCACCATATGGTTGTATTCATTATTTAATATGAGAACTGCCCCACCTAAAATGGGTGACACCTTTTTGTCGAACTTGGTATGTGTAGCACTTCTGAAATGTGGCTGTTCCTCAGTGGTTCATCACTGTCAGAAAATATATGACTGAAGTTACCTTAAATGGGATAGAGACCCTGACCTGCCCTCATAAACACTAACTAAAGCACTACTTTGAATGATATTTCAGTTGTCTTTCAGCTTTATACAGAAGAATTATTGCCTCGCTGATCTCTGTCAAAAATAGTAATTCTGCTGTTATAGAGATGGGTTTGTGTCAAGAAGGGCCTTTGGGGTAAAAAACAAATGTTTGTATTAGTTACATTACAAAAATGCTTGTGTGCCTCCATTATATGTCAATAAATGATATGCCCTTCCGCAAAGCTAGTAGCCTCATAGACCGTGAGCTAAAATGCAATCGCAAATGATGATTTTTGACAAGATCAGCAGGTTTTTCTCTGGAATGTGCCCCTACAAATGCACTCATGTCATGTATTGTGAATGTCTTAGCTTTATAATGCAAACCTCAGCATTGCAGCAACAGTATATTTCTATCACCAAAACAGATTCTTAAAATAGACATGAGATTTATCACTTGCGGTTCGAAATAGGGATTAACAGGTATTATGCAATACAGCAACAGTATGTACTGTTTTCAATAAAGGCATAAATATTATGTATTTGTGTACAAATTAGTAATGTTTCTGAAAGTACACATACAATATTTGCTAAAGTAAAAAAAAAAAAAAAGGTTATTATATCCTATGTACAGTACTAGTTTTCCTATAGTAAAACAACATAACACTGAATACTGAGATTTGAACATATGGTTCTAAGGACAATATTGTTTATAGGCTTGACATATGCATCCATTTAGAGAAAGAGTGAGATTATGCTGCACTCCTTGGTGAATGTCATCTTAATCCTTTATGAAATACTCAATTTCCATTCAGCCTGTGCAATCAGAACTACATCTACCTCCAAATGGCGCAGAAAATATTGATCTAGTTTTTCTGGTGTCGTGTGTATATTCATAGCAATTCAAGGTCTTTTAGTTTCCTTTCCTCCTTAAAATCAAAGGCACACTGCATGTCAAAAATCTATTTCTCAGATTCACAGTGTGATCTCGGGGTTTGTGTGAAGAGCAATTGACGGTGCTCCAGGTATTCAGTTCTATTTTGAAAAATTGCTAACCCATTATTATTTAAGCATTAGAACTCTGCATTTTGTTAGACATTAAAGCAGTTTCTTTCTTCGAGAGCTGCTCTGCTTTTTAGTGCTCAGTGAGATTGGGCTATACCTCTGATGATCACTAGTAAAAGCGAAATTTACGTCTCAACAAAATTTACTGCTCCCTCGAATGTGATACAGAAGCAATTAGTGTCTGCAAGATTGGTGGCATGAAAAATCCTCGCACTATACCTCAGAGCCAATACAAAGGCAATGTATCTTAATTTTATGGTTGGCATTGCTTATTCAGTGTTGTTTGGTGTTACTTGGTAAGACTCAGTAGGGAATTACCATGACAAGACAATAAATTATTCCTTTTTAGCACACAATCTACCAATAAAGAGTCCACTATAGAACAGCACTACCCAACAGGTAATATCAGCAAGTCTCCCAGGGGTAATATAGTTGTTTTGGTAATGAAAGAAGAGAAAGCCACCTAAAAACTTTATAGTTGTGAGTTAATCAGTACCTGTGCAGTGCATACTTACTTAACTTTACTTAACTAGTATTTTAAAATTGTGATTCTCAGTTGTGGATCACTAAATAAAAATTGGTTGCTGGTTGCAAAAAAAAAAAAAAAAAGTAAATGTTTAAATAACTTGGTGGTTTATAAAGCTTCAGAAACAGATTTTTAATAAAATTATGGGTTTTGTGGTCCTTAGTTAACATGTAGCTGATTATCCCTGAGCAAGCTTTCAAACTTTTATTATTATTATTTATTATTATTATTTTTTTTAATTAATTAATTTTTTTTTTTTTTGAAAGTCTATAAGAAAAATTAATGAGGATGGTGGGCAATGACTGTTGAACTCCACTGTTGAACACAGCAGTGAAGTAGTTTACAGTCTGTCTGCCACAATGATTTGCCACTTTCACAATAAACAAACAATGTTTAAAAGTGTTTGAGTGTGCAGCTTTCTAAAACATGTACAGTATAATAGTGACTTAAGCAGGGTATCAATAATAGCCTCCCACTCCCCACTCCCTCCCCACATTATCAATCTTAGTTTGCGTCAATACACTGGAGCTGCTACAGCCTTCATCAGCAATTTCTATTGACAGGTTTATGAGTCTATATGCAACACTTATATCATTTTATGAACAATAATAAGCCTGAATATAAAGTGAGGCCTAAAATAGCACAGTTACTTTTTGCTGTTTTTCCTTGCTAGTGTTATCAGTCCTTTTGCAGCCAAAGAAAAAGGATGACATAAAATTTCTCCCAATTTTATTGATTTTTTTTTTTTTTTTTCAAGCAGCGTGACAAACAATCCTTGACGTCAATGTGCAAGCTTGTTCTGTGAAGGACACCAAATACATGGGGGTGCATTGTTTGCCGTGGGGCGCCTGTTGGGAGAAGAACTTATATCATTACACAATAACAAAATCCCTCTGTCTGGAATACATGTGTGAACCGAGATAGGCAGTTGTAAAGACCAGGGCGGAGTTGGGGAAGACACTGTTGCATGGATTGTCTTACAGGCTTATCCCAATGGACGGTAATGCTTTGTGATCCGTTTATGTATGAAATAGAGTCCATGGCGGTTTTAGTTTCAGCTTAAAGTGGCAGAAAGATGCTCATGCTCTGTTGGGATGTGATGATTTAGAGGCTCTCTTTGTGGAAATAAACCCTATTGTGCCCTCCATCTGTTGGCTCAGGGAGTAGTTTTTGCCTAATGTTTATTTCAGAGTGGAGGTGACACACGGTGAAATAATGAGCACTTAGCGTAATGGGGAAAAAATGAAACTTCGTAATTTATTTATTTTCCACAAGTCAGTAGCATGAGGTAAGGAAAAAGTCTGTGATTTTAAACTGGTGAAATACAGACAGTTTTAAACTCAGGGGCATATTTTAAATAAGAGGTCATTGGGACACTGTTTTTAACATCAAGAAGTTTCAACTCCAATACAGATAGAATGAATTGCAAGTGCAGGACATATTTACAATATCTGAGCAATACAACAATACAAATGTATTTTAAATATGTTGGGGGGTTATCTTTTGAAATATAATGTTTTTAAATGAAATATAATGTTTAAATGCTAATTTTCTGTGCTATTTCTACACAAATCTGGCAATGCACAACAAAAATGTAGGTCAATGAATGATGAATACAATCCTCAACAAACACAATAGCTCACAAACAGCCCTGTCAATCAAAGTCCCCATATGCAGAAGAATATATTAAAATACAGTGCTCTTGAATACCCATACTTGAGTGTCTAAGGTAATTGTGTAAACTGTGTTTCTGTATTTCTTCCTAAGGTTAGTTCTGAGCACTTTCTCCAGAATGAACACCACCAGCAGCTCATCGGATGAGTTTTTCCAGGCCACAGACCATGCAGAACAGACCTTCAGGAAGATGGAGACCTACCTACAGCACAAGCAGCTGTGTGATGTGCTCCTGATAGCCGGAGACCACAAGATCCCAGCTCACAGGTGATAAAGAACTTTGATGCAAGTAATTACTTTGTACATGAGGACGAGCAAACCATGGCACATTTCATTATGTTTAGTCAATGGGAAACCAAGGCTGGTGTGTAAGCAAGAGATGTTATCTTAGTGGACAGATTGATTGATCAAAGGGAAAGAGAATAAAACACAAAATCTTCATATGAAATGAGTGAGATATCTATCTATCTATCTATCTATCTATCTATCTATCTATCTATCTATCTATCTATCTATCTATCTATCTATCTATCTATCTATCTATCTATCTATCTATCTATCTATCTACAAATATATAGACAGTTAGATAGATATAGATATCTATCTATATATCTCACTCATTTCTGGGCTGGTTTGCTTGCTTGTTCAGATCAAATTAAAAACGTGGTTGTGTGATATGGAGACATTCATTTGCCAAAAGTGTTAAATTATCACTAAATATTTGTATATAGACAGATTTTTTGTAATCTTGTTTAAAAGTACTGATGGTTGCATTTCGCAATTTTCATAATAATTTCTATACCTTATAACAATAAGACCTAATCATAATATACTGTATATATAAAAATAACTGGTAGCAATTTTATATTAATGCTATTTATGCAGATAAATTATGTAACTTAATTAGGAAGCGGACGGCTAAAGCTATTAGCTGCAGTACATGGAATAAGGCCATAAATTACACCTTGCTGTCACGTGGAGTGAAATAGAAGATGGCATGAAATCACAGCTTGATTAATGACTATGTTCACTGCTGTAACATGTCATATGGATATAAGATACATCTGCTTTGATAACCATTCATGAAAAGCAAGAGCAGTAATTTATGGCTGCTTTCTCTGCAGACTGGTGTTGAGTGCTGTGTCGGACTACTTTGCTGCTATGTTTACCAGCGATGTCAGGGAGGCCAAACAGGAGGAGATCAAAATGGAGGGAGTGGACCCAGAGGCGCTGCGGTCATTGGTCCAGTTTGCCTATAGTGGTGAGTTATGACATATAAATCAATACTCTGCTTTTACATGCCAGTTAATATAATGGCGTATATACAATACTTCTAAAATCTTCAGAATTTTACAAATGCAGTATTCTGGGGTATGTCATTTACGGATAAGAAAATAAAACTGACTTTATAGAAGGTCTACCGCAAAGTTAGTATCTCTGGATTATATCTCAAAATAATACAAATGCCATAAAATTGTGCTGAGCAATAGGGATGGGACAAAATCTCGTGGGACAAGATCTCGTGCCACAAGATCTCATGAGACAAAATTGTCACAAAATTGGGCACACAAGAGAAGAATGATCTCGTGTGATTTGACATTGTTTACATTTGGATTGGACAAAAAAGGTTTACATATTGTTGAGTTACATCTCTCACATACCCAAAAAGCAGTACTAGAATGGAAACAAAATATTAAAATCAAATATGAAATGAAAAATATGAGGTCAAAATTGGAAACTGAATGGTGAAATTTATATATTAGGAATTATGTTAAAATATGATCTTGTCTCATTCTTGTGGTTCCAATCTCGTGTCTTGTCTTGTGGAAATTGTGTCTCATTCCACCCCTACTGAACAGTGTTCTGTACCATAATTACTAATTTTGTCCTTGACCCATCTTTGACACGGCATCCCCATTAAATAAACACATAAATACATAAATACATACATTCTGTAGTCAGTAACACACCCTGTACTACTGACATATTTTCAACAGTTTAATCCTCAGCACAATAACTATCACTTTATTGCAAGTAAAGGTTTCCAACAAGAAATTTGAAATGCATTACCTTCCCCCCATGGTGACGCTTGGGCTATATCCACCTGTCAAATGACTATATATTTCGCTTGCCCTGACATTGCAGGTGTCCTTGAGCTCAAAGAGGAGACCATCGAGAGTTTATTGGCAGCGGCGTGCCTCCTCCAGCTTTCACAGGTCATTCAGGTTTGCTGCAACTTCCTGATGAAACAGCTCCATCCCTCAAATTGCTTGGGTATCCGCTCATTTGCTGATGCCCAGGGCTGCACGGACCTGCTCAACGTGGCTCATAACTACACCATGGTATGAAGGTTTTATAAGGGGCTGCACTGCGTTTAACGGCTGGGGTGGGCTAAATTATTTATTTTGTAATAAGGAATGACTCTATTAAAGTGGTTTCTCATTGTAATGATGGAGGGAATTCACTGGTGTTAATTTAAAATGCACTTTCAATTTAATTACAATCAAAACTAGTATAATGTGCCAACCTGCAGCAGGGCATTAGGCCTATCTGACTATTATTATTTCTGTATATTAGTGCCAATATCTGGATAGAATGAGGTTCATTTGGTCTTCCGATAATTTATGTTATTAGGTTCTTTTTTCAGTCAAAACTGTCAGGAAAAATCTGAAAAAAGAACCTAATAACATGCACTGTAGTTCACTAAATAGGTTTAACTGTAAACCATAAATATTTGGCAGATTTTGATGGTCTATAATCAGTGGGAGAAATTTTCATTAATTTTCTTTTCTAAAAAGAAAATTTAGAAAAGTTCCAGATTTTTGTTTGTAAATATCTATTTTTAATATAATTTATTCTGCTTTTGCGTGCTCCGCAAGTATGACCACTTGACATATTTTATATTCATATAATTATGTTTGTGTGAAATTTCAATATGAATGGAACTATTTCATGGTTTCCTTTCACTGCTTGCTCGTCACTCAGAAATATCACTCTGCATTGATTAAGGCACAGATAGACTTGTGAAAATTGGATTTCTATATTTACATATGGGACTGTGAGGTATATTTGCATTAGATTAAGTTTCATGCGTGTATATGTCAGATGGTGTCAGAAGCAGCAGTGACAATATGGTGGCTGTTATCTTCTGAAGGACATCTGCTGTCTGTTTACCAGGGCTCTGGAGGTTAATCTAATCATCAAGCTGCACAAGAAGGCTAACTTCCTGTTCAATCGCTCTGGTAATGAGAAGCAAGGGCTGAGGGCTTCCTGGAAGTCCATTCTCTGGGTTCAGGCAGAAAGAGTTTTGTTTTGACAAAGCCAGCCTTTCCTGTTTCAGCAGACCAGCAGCTCCACCCTACACGTCCTTTTCCATATTATGTCGTTTGAATAGTACATAGTGACTTTTATTGTAGTTTCTGTGGTTACTGGAAAACATTGGAAAATTAACATGAACAACAGAGCTCAGGATTTAATGACAAAACCTTTACATTTGTGGCCAGACTTCCATGAAGATAAATCAGAAAGAAAAAAAACAACAACTTAAACTTAAACATAAAAGCCGTGGAAGAACGCACCAAGCTGCTGGATCTCTGCCAGAAAAGACATTTATCACGCTATAGTGTCAGATTACTTTGGAATGAGGAACAGCATCTTAAAATCTCTCTAAAAAAAAAAAAAAACAACAACTAAAAAACTAAACATTTTCTGAGATGTTATGACACAAAAGCTCAGTAGATTTGAATATTGTGGAAATAATTTCAATAATAAAATACCACAGCTACACATGAGGATGAATGTTTTACTTAGGCTAAAGAAAATCCTCATAATCTAATTTTTATATTGCACAGCCTACATGCATTTCCATGAATAACTCTGAATGCAGTTTCCAGGATCAGATCCTTTACATTTTTAAATTATTAAGCCCAAATGGAGCTTGTATTTGCTTCCTTTGAGCTGAATAACTGAAATAAGACAGGTTCTTCTTTGTAACACTATAACTCACTGATCTACACCTGTAGGATATAGAGCTCGAGATTTTGCACTGTGGCTAGGATTTTACTAACTTATATCCAAACAGCTTCCATTTGTATGTGTCATCATCTAAACACTGCATTTGGAAGAAATTCACTTTTGTTAGGCTAATTTTAGTTAGCTTAGCATTTATAAATAACCACAACTGCTAAGTAGTGCTTCTCTGTGTGCATTACCAAAATGGATCAATAAGTGTTCCTCATTTCATTAAAGCTGTCAGTGTAAACCTCTTAAAGCCTGTTCTGGTAATAGATCAGAGCAAGACTGGGTAATCCGGTGCAAGCATGTGATCAATAGTGACTTGTTCTTTTATAATTGTTGCACATGCAGCCAATAATGAAATCAGCACATCTGACTACATAATATGCAAACCTGTTCAAAACACTAACCAAGAATAATATTGCCATAGAAGACCCTGGCAGTGTTTGATATTGCGCGTTAGTGTTGTAAAAAGGGACATTTTATAGTGAAGCAGCATTAATGGATTTGTCCTTGAAGTGTAGTAATACTGGCCGGGCTGCTGGCCAGTAAAAAGGCAGATCAATCTTTAGGACAGTAATGGAGAAGAAAGACAACAATGTTTTCACTAGATGCAGCATTCTTGCTACAGTTATATTGCAGCTCATTAAATAGGCTTAGAAAGGCTTTATTCTGTGATGACTAAACAGATGAAAACATGTCAACAAGCTGACAAGAGACTTTTTGGATGTGTTTGATGCCAGATTGATTTGTAGCATGCTGTTGTGGAGAATTAATTATTCTAATTAGTAAAAATAGATAGACACAAACTTAACCCACTGGTTTTATTTATCCTCACTGACAAAATGGTTCAGCCCTTGGGCAGTTTGACCCACATGCTTGTCTTAAAGAACACGCATTAAGCAAAACTGACTTTTTTGAGCTTTTAACCATCTTATACTGTTGTCCCCTCATCAAAAACCTACTTGCAGTTGTATTTTACTTCATGCTTGATTCATTAAACCATTAAATCCAGTCATTTTGTCTGGGCACTCCAAAATGTTTTTTAAGCCCATAAATCACCGGATTCATTCTATAGTCAAATTGTATTCACAACAGCCACATGGCTCTATTAGCATAGCATCAATGGGGGTAAGGACTTCATTTGTTTACTTTGCTATGGTTCAGTCCCATTGCTGACAGCAGGGTAGCAGCTCCAACACCTAAATGCCTCATAGAAAACAGATATGTAGTTTATGAAGTATATTTTCCAAATGCAGACATTATTTTTTTTGTCAGAAAATGTGAAATATTTATCCAAAGGCGACCAAAGGCATATTTAAAGTGGAATTAGCCACAAGAATGAATAATATGTGCTCTTTATAACTCCCTTGGTACCCTGTTACAATCCAGAGGCATGCATGTGTTAGGATTTAGGAGTATGACTAAATGGCTCAAGCTAAACTTCTAGGCCCATATCTCAGACTCAGACACACAGACAGAATAATTATGGTTTAATATTTAATATTTGAATGTGTGACTAAAATAAAATCTATCATGTCATCATGTCATGTCATTCAACATTTTTGGACAATTTCTGGACAAGTTTGATTCCATATGAATTTGCAGTTTGCTGTTGTTGAGTGGACTTTAATTAATAGGAAAAACACAGGAGTTGTATATACTCATTTCCTTTTTTTCTCCCCTATCTGTCTGTATCTGAGTTCCTTATCTTATTCCATTTATTCTCATTCACCCTTTTGCCCTTCATCTGTGAAGAACACACAGGCCAACCAGAATCCTCTGTAATGACTGATGATTATCTGTCTCTTCTAGGAACACTTCCTGGAGGTCATTCAGAACCAGGAGTTTCTGTTGCTCCCCACTGCGGAGATTGTGAAGTTGCTTTCCAGTGATGACATCAACGTGCCCGATGAAGAAACCATCTTCCAGGCGCTCATGCTGTGGGTGCGCTACGACGTGCAGCACAGACAGAGGGACCTCGGGGTGTTACTCTCCAACATTCGTCTTCCGCTGCTCCCACCGCAAGTAAGGCGTGATAAAAGTTAAATTTTTTGTCAAGAAAAGTGTAATTTGTATCATAATTCAAGAAAATTGAATTACGGTATACTGCTAAGGAAATAGACGATATAATCTAATAGCAGGATTATCCCAAAAAACTATACAGTTAAAAAAATAAGAGCTGCAATAAATAGTAGAATGAAATACTTTAGTAGGTATGATACATCTAGAATGAATCATAGAAGTTATTTATTCAACCCCCTTCAGCAGAAATCTAATCACAGTACAGAAAAAGAACAGAAACTCCCCCACTAGTACAAGGGAAAGGTAGACACTATAAATATTGACCCCCAAAAATAATTGTTCCATCTTTCATATATTGAATGATAAGTCGATATAGTAATTATTGTAACAGGCCTAATTTCTTATAATGATCAATCAATTTAGAATTGTTAATATATTTTCAGCCCCCCCAAAGGCCAGTATTGGGCCTGTAAGAATTTTACATAACTGTTGCTCGTACTGTTTTCAAAGTTTCAGAGCATGTCCAGTCAGGTCAGATGTGTCATTCTGGTCCTTCAGGAGATTTGAGGCTCCATTGTGTAAGTGCTGCCCTTGAGCTAAACCGCTCTGCTTTGACAGAAAGTATTTGTGCCTGGAGCAGTGGCAGTCTGTAGCGACAGACATAAAAATTGCAGCCATTCAAGTTCAAAACCTGATGTGATTTATTCTGAAGTCTTATGGATACATGTTTTTGAAATGTGGTGGTTGAACAATTGGAAGACACCACTAGTGTGACATTAAATGAAAGCAGTCTGATGGAAGGTATGCTGTCTTGTGCAATTACTCTATATGGTTTCATGTCAGAGAAAACTGTCAAACAAAGAGCTTGAGTCTAGACTGTAACATGTTGGAAAGACTATATAAATACACAGATAATTATTACATTTAATAAAATTATTATATTCTTAGACATTTTTCTTTGTTTAGAAACATGAACATGCAAAGTCCCCCAAGGTTCGAAATCAATCATGGCCTAATCCAGTGATGGTGTACTGTGCCTAACTGCCAATAGATAAGAAAATGCCCTAAGGAAACATCAGGATGAAATATATTTTAACATGAAATGTTACAGCTTGTATAGAAAAGTGCCTAGAAGGCCAAATCTATGTCTGCCATGCTACTGGGGATCTAAACAGCAAAAGTGAGAGAAACAGCAAAACAGCAAAAGTGAGAGAATGTTGCAATGAAACATTGCATAACAAGAAAAAAAAATAAAAAATCTGTATATGTAAAAATGTAATCTATAATTTATCTATAAATCTGTGTAAATGTTCTTTCTAGCTTCTGGCAGATCTTGAAAACAACAAAATGTTCTCTGATGACCTTGAATGTCAAAAACTATTGATGGAGGCTATGAAGTACCATCTTCTGCCTGAGCGCCGGCCCATGTTCCAGAGTCCAAGGACCAAGCCCAGGAAGTCCACTGTGGGTGCACTTTATGCTGTAGGGGGAATGGATGCTACAAAGGGTAGGGCTGACCAATTATCCTCATAACAATATCTATCCATAATGTCTTTCTAACACAGTGCCTTTACTTTAGGTTTCACAACTATTGAGAAATACGACTTGAGAACCAACACTTGGGTCCAGGTTGGAGTTATGAATGGTCGTCGGCTTCAGTTTGGAGTGGCTGTCATTGAGAATAAGCTGTATGTAGTCGGAGGCAGAGATGGTCTAAAGACTACAAATATTGTGGAGTGCTACAATCCAATCAGCAAAGTCTGGTCCACAATGCCTCCTATGTCCACGCATAGACACGGGCTTGGTGAGTGAATAGACTTTTTGTACAATTTGACAAACAGTCTTAATGGAAATGTATGATTTCCTTATTGTATTATTGTGTTGTTCCTGTTATGGGAATTCTTAGCTTGTATATTTTTAGTGTGGAGGTGTAAAGACATTCCACAAAAGATATTTAGATGGCAAAATTAGATAAAAATGGGCAAAATGAGGTGACACTGTTTTATTTTTTAGGGGAAGGTTTAGGCTGAATTAAATGGCCATACCCTTTGGCGACTTTTGAGCCTCATTCTCATATAATGACATTGTGGTGGTTTGAACCTGCTACAGGGTTTTGAAAAAAGTTGTTATAAAATTTAAAACTGTACAAAAACAATCAGTGATGTCTGGTCTTTGTCTAGAGATAATATTTAGACAGATATTATCAAATATAATTTTAAATATTGTTCCCATCACAGTGGCCTAAAAATAAAATTGTAATTTAAATAAATAAATAAATAAATAAATAAATAAATAAATAAATAAATAATCTGAAGGTTCAGGTCCCTGTTTTTGCTGTTTGTGTCTTTGGAGCTCTGAGTGCAAACAAGCTGTGGTGATGTCACACTGAACAGTGCTAAAATAATGTTTCTCCTCACCTTGGTTACTGGAGTTTGTAGAACCGATTTTGCTTGATCAGGTTATTTGTTGCAGTACCAGAAAAACAGCAGGATCCGTGCTTTGAAGGGTCACATCACAGCTGGCACTCTGCACAGAATCACACTTTCTTTTAAGATGGACTTTTGATATTTTCTCATTCCCTTATCAAAGCTCAGCAGTCTGTTCTGGCCCTGCTCCTCTTCTTTTTACCCTTCACTTGTCCAATAAATCTCATATCACACACTCTTTTGATTTACAGTTGAAACAGGTCTGGGGATAACAGAACAGGGGGATCTTGTCAAAGCTTTCAGCTCTGGCGCCCCGTGTGGCCAGAGCTATCACTGTACATCACCTGGGCAGCCTTTCATCTTTCACGCTGCAAATATGGCTCACTGCCTCGCTTGTGGCCTTAATATATTGAGTGAATTTGTGCGAGCTTAGTGTCAACAAACATTCCCAGCTCTGTGGTTCCTGCTGCTTGAACAGTGAGAAAAGACATGGCCAAATGCAGCTTTGTATTTAGTAAACATCCATGCAAGATAAAGTCTTCAACACAAGAAGAATGTCTCTGACTTCCTAAAGCTCAAAGCAAATTGTCTTTCACTGACAGTTGAATGCTGTGCTGAAACAAGTTTATAGTGTTTTGTTAATCAACCTGCATTTCTTTAGACCACTTAATCTGAAAGACATGGTAGCTTTAGTAAAAAGACATTTAGATGGCACATTTAAGAAAAGAAAAAAATTCAAAAATGTATTACAATTTCATTTAAAATAAATATAATATATTAATATATAATATAATAATGAATTATATTTCTTGAATTCTTGTTTAATTTATGCCAAAATATCGACATGTGTTTTTAATTACATATTGAGTCACATTTAGCAATAAATAAATACAACAATAAATAAATAAAATAATGACATTGTGATTGTGGGATGCTTTTAACTATCTCTACCACCATGTGCCATGAAACACAAATGCATAATAATGACAATGCAATGGACAAAAAAATGTATTCCTTGTTCAAAGCAGATCTGTTGGGCGAATGCCATTGTAGAGGTCTGCCATTATTTACATGGTTTTCTCAAAATAACAGAGCACCATGTTGTGGTCAAAAGTGTTTCTTTAAAAATATGCATTTGACTGCAGCTCCCACTTTCTAAACCCTCTATTTTTTCTGGTAGAGCAGCTTGTCAAGAAATGAGACAGTTGAAAGTCCAATACTTACTGTTGTGCCTTGAGGCAAGACACACATCATAATGACTAGTTTCTATTTTGTTGATGCAGGTATCGCTGTGCTTGAGGGCCCCATGTACGCGGTGGGCGGCCATGATGGCTGGAGCTACCTGAACACAGTGGAGCGCTGGGATCCTCAGGCCCGACAGTGGAATTATGTGGCGAGTATGTCCACCCCCCGCAGCACCATGGGGGTGACTGCACTCAACGGAAAGTGAGTAACGAAAATCCAGGGCACAATGTATGTCATCATTTAAATCATTGTCTGTGTAAAATAGGTCCAAAGACAATCACACTGACCCCTGGGTATCAGTAAAGTGTTTAATCCTGATTAGTTATTTATGGGGTGGCATTCTTCAGGAGACAGAGTGGACACCTTGTTCATGTTTAGTCAAACCCTAAAAGTAACAAGACAGTGTTTCCTTGGCCTCTTGATGTAAGTAAGTAAGTAAGTAAGTAAATAAGCTTTATTTCTATAGCGCTTTTCTCAGACATGGGTCACAAAGTGCTTTACAGTAAAAGACAACAACATAAAATAAAATAAATAAATAGATGTCACAGTTATGTTCTGAATAACTTTATAACTTATAGTAATTCATAACTTGGCTTAATAACTTGAATAGAATTTTGACTTAACCATATTTATTGAGGACACAAAAACAAGTTAGTTTTAGCTTTAGAATATGACAACCCAGAGCTCCTCATTTAATGATCTGATTGAGAGAAGAAAAAAAAGAAAAACTTTTGCATCATGTAAAACAGGTTTTTAATTGTGAATTAGTCAAGACAACAATTGAATATATTTTATCTGAATATTACTTCATATGTGGGAACATTGTAGTAGTTTTCTTTTTAATAAAATGGTATACAATTACTTTTTACATTATTGCACAATGTTAGAAATGACTGGGTGCTTATCTCATGATTGTGCTTACACAATAGCACAGGAACTTCAGCTTAGAACATAAGAAGGGTTTTCTGTATTTTATATCAATGTACATTTAAGAGCAAATTAATTTCAAATAAGTGAGCACAATATTCACAAAATTCTTCAATGTTACATTTGTATTCATCAATGCTAGAGTAATTTCTACATCTAGGTCAATAAAAGACAACTCCTCTTGTCTCGACTTGCTGTTTGGCACTTACAGATTACTGAAGTGATGCATGTGGAAAATATGTTTAAATGGGGCTTTCCATACCTCAAGTAACCATTATTTAGCTGTCTTATTTTCATCAGTGTATTTTTTCAGATTGTTTGCAGTTGGAGGCAGGGATGGTAGCTCTTGCCTAAGATCCATGGAGTGCTTTGACCCCCACACCAACAAGTGGAGTATGTGTGCACCCATGACCAAGAGGCGAGGGGGCGTTGGCGTGGCAACATACAACAACTTCCTGTACGCCGTGGGGGGACATGACGCCCCAGCTTCCAACCACTGCTCTAGGCTGTCTGATTGTGTTGAGAGGTCTGTACAACTCACTCTAAAAATATGTGTGAAGTGGAATCGGAAAATATGTTGGAATGTGTATGGCTTATAGTTGATCTGAATAAAATATGGCAAGAACAATAAACTAAAGATAGTTGAAGTACACTTTTTCTTCACTGAGATATTTCATTTGGATCCTACATCCACTAGGGTTGTTACAATGGGATGAGATTTATCTATGATTATTTAGCTCCACCTGGTGGCCACTAACCTCTCTTGACTCCAGTAGGTTCTATACAGTCGGAGTGTTCCATATTTAGTCAGAATTAATTGGCCTTTTTCCCTTTATGGTATATTTTAGATCAGTAATAGATGTTCATATTTACAAATAATTAATGTTTAGGAGAACAAGGCTTTAGCTATGGAAATAAGGGCACAGAAAGAAATATATTAGTATTTGTTGTATTGCCCTTTTTAATGGTTTTTTGTCGAGATTGTCAAGTTTTATATGATACAATCCAACTTAGAATGAAAGTATGAATGTGAATGTATAAAATATATTATTATTCTTATGCCAAAGTAGGACACAATAGCTCCACATTAGAGTATGTCAGTTAAAAGGGCTTTTCTATGGGGAGTTGGTCCCTTGCTGACGTGTCCCTCTCCACTCAGTATCAACCAGCTGCTACTCAACTCCACATTTAGCTTTGAAGTGCAACTCAGGCTCCTGTACCGAATGCAGCTCCCTCTAGTGACTGCTGAAAAGTGTGATTAAAGACCGTGAACAGCAAAAAATGTCTGTTTGAAGCAGTAAAAGGCATTTTATGATGAAAATATATTTGTGTATTTCAGGTATGATCCAAAGACAGATATGTGGACCACTGTGTCATCTCTGAGCGTGCCCCGTGACGCTGTGGGAGTGTGCTTATTGGGAGACAGGCTGTATGCTGTTGGTGGATATGATGGACAATGCTATCTGAACACGGTGGAGTCCTATGATGCACAGAACAATGAGTGGTCTGAGGTATCCATCAAATATTATAAACTAATCCCATAGCTGAAAAAGAAAAAAAAGAATATATGAAAGATTTATTGTTTAGTTTTGGTCTCCTTATCCGGACATCTGCACTTTATTTGTAAAGTGCAGATGTCCGGATAAGGAGACTTTAGCAAGTACGAACAGTCATCAACTATCAGTACATAATTCACACCTATTGTGAAAAAGATGTAGCTATAATTATTATGGTTCAAGATCATTTAATGAACAGTTCTTTTTTTGTTTTATTTCCATTGATGGATCTTTATTTGTTGTCCCTGTAAGCCTTTTAGCAGCATGAGCTACAATGGGACTTAAAAGCGAGGCTGTGAGTTAACCTCTGTGTCTTCCTGTAGGAGGTCCCTCTCAACATTGGCCGGGCGGGCGCCTGCGTTGTGGTGGTGAAATTGCCTTGAGCTCTTTGTCTCATGACACAAGCAAAACAAGCAGTGAAGACGAGTGGACAAACAAAGCAACAGATCAAGGACACATCCTTTGAGAATCATTGTTTCATTTTTCCTCCTGCTTTAACTCTGCTCTCCAGATTTTTCAGAGCTGGGCACACACAGAGACTTGCCTATAAACCATTGTCTCCATCATTAGCGCTCTATCTGCCCACTGGGGAGCGCTTGCCCAGAGACTGGAATAAGCTGCACATTCTCGGCATTCTCAACCGATCAAGAATGTTTTTTTGTGTTTTATCTCTTTTTTCTTTTTTTTTTTTGTTTGTTTTTTTACACAGTTGGCAAAGCTGTAGCGTACTAGTGCCAAACCCTTGTTCTGCCGGGTTATTTTATGAAAAGTTTAGTAAATGTCGTCAGATTTGAGTTTTGAAGCTTCATTTTTATAACAGATCTTTATAACACACGTTTTACTATAACTGACATCACATTTTATGTATTTACTGCACTTATAGTTATGTTGTCAATACTACTGTTTTCAAGCTAAAATATCTGAAAATGTAAACTGAAAGGTAGAGTATAATGACATATGAAGCAATTTTATAAGCTTGTTAAGCTGCAAAACACCAAAGTATCTTACTGTCTTCTTACACAAAGAATAAAAGTTTACAAGTGTGTATTAACTATAGAAATATATCATATTGATATTTCACTTTGCTGTACAAATTTCTTGTGGACTTCTGAAAATGACTGTATGTTATGGTGACACAATGACAGCTAACCCAGCTCACCATGGCAACTGTTGTTCTCTCAGCATTATTTCTGGGCATGCTTTTAGCCAGCACCACTCTTACAGTAAGATTAATAAAAAAGAGCCACATCAGTGTCTGTTTATGTCAAGGATGTTACAAACCAAAACTACGTCCAAACAGTGGTGCCATTAACTTGAATATTAAGTATTAAAATCACATGAGAAAGTTTCAGTGTTCAGTTCAAAAGGGAAACTGCAGAAATTAAACATTTTTAAATTTATGAGATGTAGATTTTTCTTCATCTTTATTTGAGCAATATTCCTCATCTTTCAGTGTATCTTCCTTATGCACAGATGCCCGTCCTTCATTTGCCCAGGCTGGATGAAGCGTACAGTACCTGTGACTCCCTGTTACTTGAGTCATTGTCATGTCTATTTTCAGTTGTCCGTAGTGAATCTATTTTGTTTTGTTTATATATAGCACTACTGAAATTAATTATCTGTCACAATATTCTTATCTGTTGACAAAACCATAAAAAGTTTATAGTTACTCTACTTATTCAAACAATACTAACTTCAACAAGTGTAAACAATTTCTGAGGGCAAATGTTAATTTTTTCTATGTTTTTACCATTTTACCAATTTTGTACAGCATGGAAATAAAGTGACAAGTGTCTTTTGTGCATGTTGAAATCCATCCATTGTTAAATAACAAAATCATTTACAATCCAAATAGTTCTCCCACTTTTTATGTTGGGACATTTGCATAGCTTTGCCTTCACCAGCACGCTAACTTACAACTGCAGTGTTTCCTGGTTTATGACACACCGATGCAGAAATCTCCATGCACCTTCTACAATCTCCTGTCTGTGTATCAATAAAGCCTAACAGCTCTCACCCTGATTGGCCCTTTACTGTGCAATATAAAGCCCAGAGGAAATGATATCTATCAAATGTATTTTAATATGTGATTCATTAATGTGTAGTTGTTTGCTGATTACATTTTCCCCCAAATGGTGCTGTGGTTTAGGCTGCATGTGCAACTTGGACTAGCTGTAAGTCAATAAAGAACAGACTCAAATTCAAACACAGAGGACCTCTGCACAAGCTGGGTCTCCAAAACTGGTTACTGGACAAAAACTGTGCTATACTACTTGTTTTCATATCCCAGCCTAAAGTAACAATAATAATAATAATAATAATAATAATAATAATAATAATAATAATAATAATAATAATAATAATAATAATATAATTATACATCAGACATAGCACTTTTTGGACACTCAAAGATGCTTTACAAACAATAGGAGACAATATGAAACACGTATAATAAACATCACTTGACTTTAAATGTAGAAGTTACTAGAATTGGTTTTAATTAAATTTGTGATTCTTGTGAATATTCAGTTTGTTCCAATATTCACAAATGAAACATCTGTCAGAGCTGTATTAAGACAAAATACAAATGTCCCCAATACATCACAGGCTACAATCCACTTTCAGTTATGAGGGGACATCAGTGCATGTATTCAAGTGCTGCTGTTTTGGGAGTTTTCAATTATAATTTATCAATGACTCCTGCACAGCAACAAAATCACAATTAAATAAGACAAATACATTTTAAATGAGTGAACAAACAAAACTGAAACGCTTTCAATCTTTTGGTTTCTGATTATGTATGTATCATTCTGTGATATATATATTTTTTTATCAACAGAGGGCGCTGTTGCACTGCCCATGATACGACGCATATTATCACTGCAACCGCACCAGTCAAACCACCCTCTTCCAAACATACAACTGTTCATAATAAATGTCAGCCAGCATTACGGATATAAGAACAACTACTTGAGCTAATAACCCTGTGTAATTACCGAGGAGCAATGATGAAATGCTCGGAAATGAGTGTTACGACTCTTCCAAACGAATGGGTTGCTGAGCTGCAGATAACTGGATCAACTTGAGAGGTGATTGGTGAGCTTTAAATCAGTTTTGAGGACAAGATTATCTTAGTACACATTTAACTGTATGATGCAAGTAGACATGTTGCACAATGTTTAATTTATGGGATGTTGAATATAGTGAATCAAAAGATATAACTGACAACGTGGTTAAGGTTAGCATATTTTATATTAACTGTAACTGAACATTAATAAAATAAAATTAGTACATAATATAATTTTAATACTTTAACACCTTTTAAATCAAGGTGGAATGTGTAATAAATCTTGCGAAAAGCAGTGTCCAGGTTGCTTTTAACTTTCCATGGAGAAGATTTTTGACACATAAAATTGCAGTGCGGCATAATTGTTCTCTGCCAAAGTCCTGACAGAAAAATGTGACGACAAATCAAATAGTCAGAAGGCTCAGTGAAAATGCCTGAAGAGGACTGGGTGGTTTATTTGTCAAAACACAATGTTGAGAAAATATATAAAGAAAGATGCCTTACTTGAGATTGTCTGGGGGGACAAAAGACAAGACGGATCTTTCCACGAATGCCAAAACAAACTGTCAGCTCGGAATAAGGGTGTTTCGTCAAGCCTGCCTAAATAAGCCTGTTAACATGACACTTTTGACATGTTGCAATAGAGCCCTTATGTCAGACCAAATCTCCTCATTCAGGTGATGGCACGCGGAATCTACAGTCTTTCTTAAGTGAAATTCAGATCCTGTTCCCCTACAAGCGGCTGAATCGTCTTGGTCTCCTTCCCAGTGCAACAATAGGTGAACTCCCAGCCTCACCTGCTGCAAGAACCCCACTCCTCAAAACCCTGCAAGTGTTTCTGACAGTGACGTTGTAGTTAGCTGTGCTTTTCATGTGTCCGGCTCAGATACAAAGAGTGACAGTTGGTTTTCTCAGCTGATCAAAGGCTGCAGACAAGTGCTGGTTCTTCCCCCGAAACTCCATCTAATAATAGTTGAATACATTGTCATCTCATTATCTTTGAAGAGGGGAAAGATCCGTGGCGTCTCCTGCCATCGTGCGGCCCTTAAGACTGCTGAAGCGCATTCCAGTCTCATTATGTTGAGTGAAAGATATCAAGACACCATCCCATCTGCCTACAACGCCCCCTAGTAGTCTTGAAGCCAGGGAGACTGTATAGTACAATGTTTATGTACTTGGAATTTGCCTCTAGATGAAGTGCAACCAGATCTTTTTCAGTTTTAATATCGCAGCATATGAGAGAGTTAATTTGTTACTGTCTTGAACTTCCATATGACCTCCCATCTGTTCCAATATGACAAACACTGAAGTTGAATGAATGCAGAGAATGCAAAAACACATTCTAAATTACAGTAGTAAGACACAGTAAATGCATTTATTAAAGGTCCTATATTGGAATGCTGTTACCTCATCAAAAACATACCTGGAGTTATGTTTTGTTTCATTCACACATGTTCAGGTCTTTTATTATTAGTCTGTGTGCATCTCCAAAGCTTAAAATGCTCTGTTCCACCTTGTGATTGGCAATTCCAGAGCTGAAAATATTTAAATGATTGTAGTGAAGGTGTGGGGACTTTTAAAACACAGTGGAGCACTTTTTGTATTATTACAACATGACATCACAGGGTATTTTTTTTAGGAAATAACATTGTGACATAGATCAGAAAATAGTGGTAATATGGGCCCTTTAACACCCATTTCTTTTATATTCACTAATATTCACTTGGTAATATATAAATACTATAATAATCAGTTTATTAATACTCAAATACTTGCAAACATGCATGCTTTTGTTAGAAATGTATTATAAGCCACATTTTAAAAAAGTGCTTATAAACAAAAAACTACTGCTCTACTCTTTTGCTTTAGCCAGAAAGGAAAGAAACAATCTCAAGCAATCCCATTTTGAGTTGAATAAAGTACATTTCTTTTCAAATTGTTCAAATACAATGTCCTAAAAAGTGTGACATTGTGCAAATGTTTAAAACCATAATTCAGGAATTCAGTGTCTAGTTGCCATCATCAAAATTAGCTATCACATGTTGACATTTCTCATTTCTTTCACAATCCTACGCATCTGAAATTTGTGTAATGACAAGCCATTATTGCTGAATGTAAGTGAGAGACTATTTGTTTGAATGGGACTACTAAAAGGCACATTAATGAAACTTAAAACTTATTTCACTTTTAGCATAACAGTGTAGTTTACAAAATTTCTCAGCTTTTTGCTGAACAGAGGTTATATAAATAAAGATTTAAAAAAAATACCAGTTTCTCTTAGGGCTTATTCTTGACTATAGTGACAATTTGAATACAAGTGAAAACAGACGCGAACCACCACTTACATTTATTTATGTACAAGAAATGCCAAATTGCCGAGTCTCTCTTGACTGGTTGCTAACAGATGTCATGGGCCAATTGCCAAAACATCTTATCGTGGACATAGTACAGTGGAAGCACAACACTGATCTGCATGATGGTTGTCAGCTCCAAATGAAATTCAGCCATGCCTTTTTACAAGCTTTGAATTCATGCATGGGGAAGCCTGTCAGGGCGACGAGACGATGTGGACACTGGATCTCACTGTTTGTCAGGATTTTACAGCCCTCCCCCTCACTATGCGTTTGAAGCTAGTCATCTGCTGTCTCTTTGCCTGCTGCCAATACGCCGTACGAGAATTGAGATTCAAGATTTGTGGATTTACAGGAACAAGTGCAATTAAGTCTGTTTTGTGAGTGTAAAACATCTCTTTGCATACACAGTCATATCATTTTAATAAGCTCTAACTTTCTCTCAGCACACATGCTTTTATTTGGTAACTAAACTTTCTTACGCTCTATTTCAGACTCTTACAAAGCCATCAGTGACGCTTTCTTCCACTGCGTCTTTTAGAAAGCTGCTTGCTAGAAAAGGAAGTCCAAAAGTAGAAGTCCACTTTTGAAAGTGTTGCATCAAATACTGTTTTGAAATCAAATGGAATAATGAGAAGACATCAAACCCGAGTCTGAGCGCACAAACAGAGCGTTTGTTTTGTGACTAATGCTGCAGTGATGACAAAGTTACTTTAGCTAGGCTCACTGTGTTCTTAGCATCCATAATACATCATGTCCACTTCTATAATACAAGCTTTAAAACTTACGACACAAAAAGAAGAAACAAAACTTGCCAACTGCTAGTGTGTTTATTTCTCTCAAACTATGACATTCGAGACCATTTTTGCAAATCTGATTGTGCTTTGAAATTTAAAACTGTAATTACAATGGATATCACACTTTATTGTACAGAATCTTTATTTAGATCATTTAGTAACACTTTATAATGATAACATTTTAATTAGTTAATTAAATAAAGCCTGAACAAATAGTTTATCAAGAATAATTCAGTCTCAGGAACTATTTAATTAGTACCCCTTAATAAAGTATGTATTAAACATGATTCAGTCTTAATAAACTATTTGTTCATTATGAATGAAGTCTTTGGGAGCTCTTTAACTTAAGATTCCTTAGTAAAGGCACTATAAGCACTAATAATTGTTTTAAGCATGTGTAAACTTTGATTGGAATGAACCTAGTAAAGCATGCGTACAGATTTGTGAACTGGACACGATGACATGCAAACCAAGCAGTTATCTAAAAAGAAAGGTCTTTAGCGCCTTCTAAAAGTTTTATTTTGAAAAATTCTAAGATTTTGTCCAACCTAGTCTGATGGATTTTTAAAATGAGAATGTACAGTTATCACTGCATTTGTGTGTCAAGTCTTGAGACTACTGCGTTCATTTAATATAATCTGGGGACCCCTTGAAACCATTTTGCAACCTCCATCAGGGTCTCGACCCCTAGGTTGAAAACCATTTGTCCAGTGTAATATATATTGCAATATTTTTACTTACAAATCTAAATCAGCTAAAACACCAACACACAAAATCAAGCATCAAACTAAAATGTTACAAGCTTGCACAGTGATTTGTTATGTTTTTATTAATAAAGTTATAGCCATATGGAGAGCTGTTTGGTTAATTTGTTAATGTTAAAAATATTACTGATTAATGCATTTTGTTTAATATAACCTTAAAACCTTAACCTTAAAATCTAATAGGTATAGCAAAAATAGATATAGGTATTACCTATATCTATTTTTGTTACTCTCTGTTATTATATTATACAGTCCCTGACAAAAGTCTTGTCGCTTATCCATTTTGTAGAAACAAAAGCTTATAACCTGACTTTAAATTAATCGATTGGTTTTAGAAATGTCTCATATGAAAGCTAAAACCCTCCCAAATTATGCTCAATATACTAAAATAAATTTGCTTCACTGAAGAAAGATTGATCATTTAATGAACACAGAAAGGTCAGATTTTGGCAAGACAAAAGTCTTGTCGCCTTGTCATATGATGCACCCAATCCTAGATTACAGCCTCACCTGTGATCAGTTACTGATCAATCAATTAGTGGGTGTGTATAAAAAGAACCCCAGCACACCAGACCTTCACATCAACTGCAACTTGACCTCTGACAACATGCCTAAGATCCACCCTGAGACCAAAGCGTTAATTATCAAGAGGCTGAAGACCAGATCCACTGCTGAGGTGGCTGACACCTTCAATGTGTCTCAGCGTCAAGTACAAAGAATAAGAAAAAGATCTGAAAAGACTGGAGATGTTTTTGACAAGCCCAGGTCCGGCAGACCCCGCAAGACAACTGCTCGGGAGGACCGTTTGTTGATTCAAAAATCCAAGGCCAGCCCCTTTTCCACTGCAGCAGAGCTCCACCAGGCCTGGTCACCTCAAGTCCCTGTGTCAACCAGAACAGTTTGTAGAATTCTGTCTCGAAATGGCCTCCGTGGTCGAATCAGTGCACAGAAACCAGCACTAAACAAAAGGCAATTATAAAACCGTGTGGCATTTGCCAAGGCCCACAGCCTGCTAAAAGGATGGACACTGGAAAAGTGGCAGAAGGTGGATTTCTCAGATGAATCCTCGGTTGAATTACATCACAGCCGCCGCAAATATTGCAGGAGATCTACTGGAGCCCGCATGGATCCAAGATTCACCCAGAAAACAGTTAAGTTTGGTGGCGGAAAAATCATGGTCTGGGGTTACATCCAGTATGGGGGTGTGCGAGACATTTGCAGGGTGGAAGGCAATATCAATAGCCTAAAATATCAAGAAGTATTAGCTACCTCTTACATTCCCAACCATAAAAGGGGTCAAATTTTGCAGCAGGATGGTGCTCCATCGCATACTTCTATCTCTACATCAAAGTTCCTCAAGGCGAAGAAGATCAAGGTGCTCCAGGACTGGCCAGCCCAGTCACCAGACATGAACATCATTGAGCATGTCTGGGGTAGAATGAAAGAGGAAGCATGGAAGGCAAAACCAAAGAATCTTGATGAACT
Source organism: Taenioides sp. WSHXM2023 (assembly GCA_029959045.1). Lineage (NCBI taxonomy): Eukaryota > Metazoa > Chordata > Actinopteri > Gobiiformes > Gobiidae > Taenioides > Taenioides sp. WSHXM2023. The sequence continues at coordinate 16,048,376 of CM057100.1, read as the reverse complement.
CTGGGAGGCATGTAAGACTGCTTTCTTTGCTATTCCTGATGACTTCATCAACAAATTGTATGAATCATTGTTGAACCGCATGGATGCAGTCCTTCAAGCTCATGGAAGTCATACAAGATATTAAATATGGATCTCACAGCACCACTACTTAATTCACTGACGTTATGCAACATATTTTTGTATTTGAAGTAAATTATTTGTTCAATTTTCTGTAGGCGACAAGACTTTTGTCTTGCCAAAATCTGACCTTTCTGTGTTCATTAAATGATCAATCTTTCTTCAGTGAAGCAAATTTATTTTAGTATATTGAGCATAATTTGGGAGGGTTTTAGCTTTCATATGAGACATTTCTAAAACCAATCGATTAATTTAAAGTCAGGTTATAAGCTTTTGTTTCTACAAAATGGATAAGCGACAAGACTTTTGTCAGGGACTGTATTGTGATGAGTGAGCTACTGTATCCAAATAATTTCCCTTGTGGATCAATAAAGTTTGTCTAAGTCTAAGTCTAACCTAAACTGTAAACTTCAATTATGTATCAATTATAGTCTAGGGGAAAATGTAGGAGAAGAAATAGTTTACCACCACAACAACTGTATTTTATGTATAACATGATGACGCATCACACCAGAATGTTACACAAGCTATTTAAAGTATAGTACAAGCTATTTAATATATAGGGAGCTCTACTGGAATGTGAACTCATCTAGTGCTGGGATCTGCTCAAGCCCAGGGATCTGTTTGAGTCCAGAGATCTCCTCAAGTTCTGAGATCTCCTCGAGTCCTGGGATCTCCTCAAGGCATGGGGCTTGGCAGGAGTGAGTTCCACAGGCTGTGGGTCAAACAGGACTTCAGTGGAGACTATCTCAGGGAGGGCAGTCTCTCTGAGCAGGTCTGGAGTCACACTGAAAGTGGGCACCTTTTCCCTGGGTTCCTCTGTTGGTTCATCTGAGGCTTCATTGATGATGTTCTCAGGAGGAGGAAAAGCAGGAGGAACTGAGTCCAGGTTCCTTAATCTTTTTTTTTTGTCGCCATTTAAATTGATTTTTGATGTGGCACTACTGAGACGTCTTTCAGTAATTTTTCACTCAAAATTAGAGCTCACTGAGTTTTAATGTTTGATACCAGTCAGTGTCATGCCCCTTTTTGTTTACTACTTGACTTTGCGATTTCTCATCCTTTAATTCATCACTCACATACAAAGTACACTGTGTGACTTATTAACAGGCTTGTCTGTTGCAGAGTAACTTTGCTTAAAATGCTTTCAAAGTATGATTATTCATGGTTATAAGTACTCCACTCTTTAGAGTGGGGTTTAATAAACTTTATACTAATAAAGCGTTTGTAAATGTATTTATGAACCTGTCTTCAGTGACAATCAAATAAAGCATGTTTATAAAAGGCTTGAACACAACCCCTGAATCTCTTGGTTTGTTGATTGTTGATGTTATGTGTAATAAGCGGCTTATTAATGCTCACACATGTTTGTTGTTAATGGCTTATTAGCAAATTATACAAATGATAGTTAATGCTTTATAAGTGCTTATAAACTAATGACAAATGCTTATTAAGGCCTTATAAAAACTTAAGTAACCTTATTTTAAAGCATTGCCCTATGCTCTTGCTTTATTAAGGCTAATTCTTTCACTCCCTGTACATAAGAGCTACCTGATGTTGTAAATATGTTAATATTTATTGTGATTTTTATTTTTTATTTACTTATTGTTCTGAGTGTTTGCACAATTTTTTCACAACTTTTTGCACTATACTGTCCCCTGACTGTGAGCTTCTGTCACGAGTGAATTTCTCCTCTGTGAGATCAATAAAGTCTTATCTTATCTTATCTTATCTTATCTTAAGTTGTAGTTATTATAAACTGTACCAAAAAACCTTTCACACTGGCTGAAAAACTTTTTCAGTACCTGCCATTGTATCAAGTGTGGCTCTTTACCCCATATGATCCTTCTCCCTCCACATTTACTGCTGCCCTGCGAGGCCCTCTCACCAATCGTCAGCGTGGCTAAATCACTTCCCTTTGTCAGACACCACTGCCTTTCTTTCCTGGAGCCATTGCTTACTGCTATTGTTAGTGAAGATGAACGGCCCACCACAATTAAAGGTGTGGACCATTACTTCTGCTGTAAGGGGAGCTTCAACCTCACGCTTCGCAGGCAGATGGAGAACACTGCCGTATCTGCATCTGCCATTCAGAGACCTAATGAAAGCCACGCTGGATGGATGAAAAGACACCCAAATGTCCAGCAAGACTTATGCAGCCGTGTCAAGAGAAGCTGATTGTGAATACTATGGTAACTTAGAAAGACTTGAAAATGTGCTGTTGGTGCATTAAAATAAGAACATTTTGTCTTGGCTCTGCAAACTGTGGCAGCTAACCACTATCAAATTAATTTATTATAATACTGATAAAATAATGATCCTAAATGTAGCCTTCCTCAGGACATGGAAAACTATATCTTTGAAACAATCAGATAGAAATGACATAGATGCAACATAATTCTTTCTCTATTAGGGTGCAATATCAGAGTTAGTGAAGCAACAAAGTGGGTGGGGATAACATCTCATGCTTCAAAATTGGGTGGGCCTTTTATTTATATTGCCAGTCATATCATCATGTCGTTGGGAAAGGTCAGCTCTTTTGACATGTTTTTCTCATTTGTTTTTAGAGTTCTATTTCTGAATAATACAGAGCCACTGTTGAGTTTGTCTGATCAGAGCATTCACAGAGACTTGAATGTGATGCTTTTTTTATAAGCCTGGGGTAATACAGTATGCTCTATCTGTAGCAACTAAGCTATGCACAACAAGCCAGGAGCAACAACAAGTTTTACATTATCATCTCTTTATGAGCACAAGAGAACATGTTAGTAAGAACTGATTCATGAAAAAAAGAGACAAAACTATATTTAACAGGTTAGACTGAGGAAGTAAAAAAAAATACAGAATTCCATAAGAAGTAAGTATTACCAAAAAGACAGAGTAACAATTATTCACAGAATGCAAATAGGAAACACAAATAAAAATAAATCTTCTAAACATGAGGCACCACCCATGCAGATATATGTACATGCACCAATATTAAGATACAACACTGTTCTGAAATAAGATCTTGTGCTACAGAGTTATAAAAGTGCACTTTTTCTGCTAGAGGCTATTGCCTATATCTACGTACAGATGGGATCTGAGACACTGAGGTTGATTTAATCAATTTTTAGAACATTTTGTTTTTTGCCTTTCCCCGGGCAGCCCATATCACAGAAGAAAACCACATGGAGTGCATATTGCCAGGAGGATAGCCCACGGTGGACAAAAACTGAACCTTTTTATTCCCCTAGAGCCCTGATAGAGTATGCATGCAGATAACAACTTCAAAGAGCTAATTCTGTCTCAGTGATATTTCTTGTACCCAGAGAAGCTTAAGACTTTGTTGCCTTGTTTAAGAATTGTTCCCTCAAATTTTCCTCAGGCTTTTGCCTGAGTCTCCTGTATGTGGAATAAGTATATTCAATTATTTAGGACAAATCTTTATTTTGTAGCAAGCTGGTCAGAGTGCTAACATGTCAATTAGAAAATTAGTTTTTGGTGAGTAAAACACAAGCTATTGACTTTGTAAATATTGCATGGGCAAACTGCTACATAAGTGATCATTTCCCCAGATTCCCCTGAGGCACATATAGAAACAATCCTGTGAGTGTACTGCCCTCTGTGTGACTTACTGTTGCTGAAATACCAAAGTTAGTAAGTCAGTGATTGCAAAATGACCCAAAATGGAAAACAAAATGAAAATCAATCCTAACCCATTCCCAATCACTATGCTGCATGGTTCTGTCCTTCAGGGCGATATTCAGCGTGTCCCCACCTGCCTCAGGCTCTTCGGTGCACTTAAGCAGGATACAACACAGTGAAATAAAAGGTGCTGCCTCTTTAAGTCTCTTGTGTGGCATGTTAAGCAATGGTAATCTGCCGCAGTGCAGACAATAAATTCCTCTGCATAAATAAGCGTCGCCATGACATCCACTGTATACCTGTCTGGAATATTGTATGGGCTGATGCAGAGAATAACCATGCAAGGCCTTGCCCTTTGTGTAAATATATACGTATTAGAAGCGTTAGCTCAATTTGACAGTGGGGTGCACATTGTCTGTTGAAACAGTGAATCTAGTACTAATCCAGCACTGATCCAACGACATAACTAAACACAAATCATTTATAAAAATAGCTAATAATACACATGAATGTATATAAACAGGCTAAACCAGAACCAAGACTGAACATGGTATGAGAAAAACTATAGGGACCGAGAACATTTGATTCTGAAATGTGTCATAAACATGTAGAGAACCACAGACCTTTGCTATAATCACATGAGAATCCGTGGACACAAGGAGACAGTTGACTGAATAGTTTAAGAGTGGGTTGCCCAGTTGAGTTTCAAATTTCAGTATTACACCATTCTGAAGGCTTGTGCTATACCACTACAGTTTAATAGTGTGCCATGTGGAATGATGTAATGCTGAAACAGAAGTTGATAGTCACCAGCTTTAGTGAGGGCAGGCTGAGAGAAGCTAAGAGAAAAATAAAGAAAGAAGCAGAGAGAAAGTGAGATGCGGAAAACTCAAAGGGCCTGATTACAGCATATCATAAAATACAATATACCACGCAAATCTCCAGTGAGATCCACACACTGTTCAAGTACGATAATAGAAATGAAAAGCTACTTTGTGTTGGGCACTCTTAACACAGTTGCCTCACAGCTCCATGGAAAGTGATCTGTGAATGTTCACCACATGACTCGAACACAACCTCCACAGCTATGTGACAAGCTAAAAGCCATCTCAGTCTGTCACCAGCCAAATTATTTGTAACACCCTGTAGCAAGGACCTATAATCCCCAACAAAGAAATGTTATTATTCACAACAGTTTGAAGAGAGACACAGCCCTCTCTAAATGTTACTTTTTCATTACAGTTTGATCATTTTCCCATCAGTTTTTTCATGAAAGAGATATTAGACTTGCTTTTTATTGTCCTCCCTCTTCTTTCAAGAAGACGATTTAAGGATGGTGCTCTTTAGCAAGAACATTGGAACTTTATAAAAAGGTGCAAAGATTTTGCACCTTTCATAAAGGAAAAAGGAGTCAGTGCTATTTTTACACGAGCTGTGTGCTCTGTCAGATGCTTAACCAGATGTAGGAGATCTAGCTCTCCCGTCTGTCTCCTCATATGCTCCCTTTCATTAACCTGAATGTAGCATGCCACATCCAAGTAACTCATTAGTGAAGTGATTAGGGAACTCATATACACTTATTAGAAGTTTGACAGAAACATGTGCTCTTGTTCATCGCAGATATAATAAGGATAATAATATTGCATTTGAGGCCTAGGGAGGTGGATAATAAATAATAAAGTCACATTGAAGGCATCAGTAGGCACAGACCTATAGTTTAAAGTTATGCTTGAATTAATATATAACTATATATTTAAAACATTTTATGTCGACATAAATTCAAGGCATGTAGAAGTTAAGATAATATTCTTTATGAGAAATATCTAATTTAATTTAGCAATAAGTGCACACATCTTTTCAATTAAGCCCAAAGGATTTTAATTTGTTATATGTTATGTTACAAAATTGCATTATATAATTATTGTGTTTAAAGTGTGATTTAGAGGGAAATATTAGATGCTTTGTAATGAGGTCTCGCTCTGAAGTGCTCTCCTAAGAGTAGTTCTGTCACGTCTTTATTATTGCGCTACAAAAATCAATTACACTTTTATGGAGAACCTTGATCCCATTTGGGGAATTCTGTTAGGAACACTTTGCATTTTACAGTCTTCAAGAATTAGACAGCCACTGAAAATCTCAACAACTCATACTAATAATGTCAGGCAGTTTTACTTTAGCATGAATCAAAATATGATTCCCTCTGGATTTCAGTGTCATTGATTATAGTAAATGTAATCTGCTTACATAATATTAACAATTTAATCCAAGAACATTTACATTTCTTTTTAGGATGGAAAAAAAATCATATTAAATTATAAATTATAGCAAAGGGCTGTTATTAGATATTTGTTCAATAATAGGTTTTCAGTTGCACATTGATCTAGTCAGAAAATGAGTAATCCTTAAAATCATGTGCTAAACTTACTTATTAATAAGGCAAAATCTTGGTACACTGCATAAGAAGTACTTCTTACTCCAATGCTCATTAAATATTTTAATAACAAGTGCAAGTGCTAATTCCTCCATCGATTTTTAAGGAAAACCTTTTATAGCGTTGAATATTTTTTACTAACGTGTACATGTACAACATGCATAACACAGTTTCTTGTAAATCACATCTCTAGTCGATTTTCGTTTCCATTTCAGATCCCAGTCCAATTTGTAGCAGCGTAGAAAAGGGCACTCTTCACTATGCATGGCATTGTTATACCCTTGGACCCTTTTGGACAAAGGGTTGAGCTGAGACAGCCGGGGGCATTTCATTTCATGGTCTGCCTCCTCAACCCCAGATGTTCATCTCCCAAACATCTCCACTGATACAGGTAGGGGCTTAATGGCCTGCAAATTGCCCCGAGCTCAGGTAATGAAATGCGACCTCTGTATAATTTTAATTGAGAACTCTGGACGGAGACCAAATGATAATGTGCTCCATGCATGGAAAGTTTTCAAGTACCGCTTGAATTTGTGTATGGTGTGTAAGTGCAGGCTTATAAAAGGTAAATGAGCTTCTATCTTGTGTGGATCTCTTCACTTTAATTGTGATTTGTAGCGTGTAATAAACGGACTGGTCAAGACTTAGCATGTGGTAAATGAAGCAGACGATATACACACTTGTGCATGCACCATGCTACTCCATATTTACTATTCAGTCCAACAGCCTATTACAAGCCATAAAGCTGCTCAACTGTTACATCAGATCCCCTAAACAACCACAGAGGCCCTGACTGTTTATATCCACTTACACTGACTGACATGTGTTTCTTTACTTTGAGCATTTAAAGTTCAGTTTACTTTTGCAAATATTAATTGGTTGTGTGTGCTATGTGATTGTGTAATGCTGTTGTACAACTCTTGGAACAAATGAAAAAAGAAATAAGTCGCAGCCTTTTGTATCTGTCAAGGACTGACGAAACAGACTACACAAACAGAAGAATGTATTTACCTGAGTGCAGGCAATGTATGAAAAGGCATTTTCTATCTTTTCCACTTAGTACTGTGTAGATCGCCATTTAACATTTTATTCATTGTAAAATGCAATACTGATCTAAAATGTAACAAAAACAAGTCCATTGACTTTCTGTTCAAAACTGCAGAACTAAGAAGACCCGCCTCTTCATTTTTTCATTCACATGCTTTTATTTTTGAAGTACCATGGAACATGTATGAACCCCATATGTATGACTCTGAGTCTTAAATGTTTTAAAAATTGAAACTAAGTACATAGATGTGGACTGAAGTTTTCTGAGCTCTCAAGCCTGAAATTCCTACTTGTGGTGACAGTGCCTTAGAGAAGGTCACACTCCACAGGTGTGTGCTGCAGAGGCGCTGTGCTGCGCTCCTCTGCAAAACATATGTTGTCAAGCTGTCACACAAACTCCAGCCTGTAAAGCAACTACAGTGTGTGTGAGTGTGAGTGTCCAGAACATGTTCTGAATGATACAGGGTTTACAACTGCATATGCCATAATGCCATATCCATACATGCTGATTACCAAAAAAGTAAAAAAAAAAAAATATATATATATATATATATATTAAGCAATTTATATACAGGTCATTGGGGATTTTCCTGACTGTCATGTGATATCGTGAAGCATGACTATCATCACCAAACACTTATGGGTATTTGACACCTGTCTCACCTCTGCCAGATGTTCAGGAGAGTCATAATGATGTGTTCCCTCGCTCCACTCCAGAAGATCCCTGCCTGGAGTTTATATTCACTCACACTACTCTTAGGCCACAGGCTTGAGCCCATTTGAGGTCCCCTTGACAGGCAGCAGATGATGGTGCCCGGGCCAGCTGTCTGTGCCCCACCTCTGCTCAGCTGTCCGAGCCCAGAGCAGCCTTTGAACAGCCTATTAAGCCCAACATAACGCCAGGGGAAAGAAATCCGCTCCAGAGGTAGACTGCACTCATGCCAGATGGTGTGGGAGATGAATCAGGCCATTATATTAGTGCTGGATAATTCCTCAGATGAAGCTAATTAAAAAGAAAAATAAGTGCAATCCTCCCTTCTTCCAATACCACATTTGCAACAGGAATAAAAAGCACAATGCACCCCTTATGTTAAAGAAAGTTATTAAGAAAGTTCCCTATCCAGAAATTGCTTGGGGGACTGATGAGGCCTTTTTATTGGATCGTGTTGAATTCAGTGTGGCATCCTTCAAATGATGTATTCTTCCCCATGTTGTGGCTCTATCACAGGATTTATCTTACCATGTTGATGCTGTCACTGTGACTGAGCATCACTCCTAAACTTTGGCCCAATCCAACAGCATAGAAGGACTAACACTCTTGACTGTTAAAGGTATATAACCTGTGTCCCTAGTGATTTAAGAAAGATACTATAATCACAACTAAACCTGGGTTGCCAGAGCTTAAATCTGCATATGGAGGTCCTTCTTATATGAATAGGACATATCTCATGTGAAAGCTCAGAACCTCCAGAATTCCCTGAGCTGCAGAGGCTGCACCAGCACTGATTAATGCATGTGCTGGGCTTCAGGTAGTGACCATTAAAACTTGAAGCTTCCAACTCAAAAGACAGACTCATGAGAGGCTTATTCTGCTTTGTGACTGGATAATCATATCCAAGTGACAACATAAACAACCTTAACCATAATGTCCAATGTTTTTGTAAATAAGAATAAATCAGCAATGCTATTGTTATCAGTAAAAGCAATATTTGGTGTGAACATGTTTACCTTGTATCTGGGAACACAGAATATCATGTTTATGAAATTTAAAATACACATCTTGCACACACACACACACACACACACACACACACACACACACACACACACACACACACACACACACACACACACACACGCACACACACAAATATGAAAATAACTGACACTATGAGACCGATAGTACAAGAGTAAGATCATTACATTAGTGCTTGAATACTTGAATAAATATAAAGTGAATTCAACTGAAAAATAAAAGCAGTCTTCTCAGTCAATCGCAGTTTTTTTTTTCTTTTTTTAAATACAATGACTTTGGATGTAGAAAAAAATGTGTCTCATTGAATAATAAAAAGTCTAAAAGGGTAGTCTAAACTAAGAGACACCGTTTTGACTGACAATACTCTGAGCGTGTTCAGGCTTTAAAGACACCAAGGGCTGCTCTTCTATTGCAAAAACCCTACAAAATGATGCTTTTATTTGAGACTTTTGTGCTTTGATCTTAAGATTAAAACTGCAGCTGCAAAAACATAAAAAGTAACATTCTTTCATCAAAGTTAAGCACAACTTGATGTTTTTGATACCCTTCAAATTCATTTTTTAAAAGCATCAAAGTGTTATCTTTTTCTTTTTTCAATTTGAACATCTCAAATTCGAGTTTACATGCAGTGCCAGCTGTGTGGTTCTTCACTTCGTCCCCTGTTGTTTAGGCTCACACCTTGGGAAAAAGAAGAAAGGCATGTCAAAGCTGGGTAAATACAATACCTGTGCGGGCTTAAAACCGAGCAGACAACCTTCTTGTGAATCTCAGTTAGCTTTAAAGGATTTAGGTAAACTCTGAAACAGTGCTTATTGCACTCTTATCCACTTTTGTGTTAATGAAAAGCATGTCCTGAATCTGTCAGGGGAGATTAGGTGAATATCATTACTATTGTCCTTTTGCCAATGTAGATTCACTGTATCCACAGGGATTACAGTCCGAGCCATGCCAGCGTGTATTACCTCTCTCGCCGCTATAGAAACTCCAGTAAGGTAGAGCGGCAGATAAGGGCTGTGAATCAAGTGTCACTGCATGTCCCGACTCCATCAAATTTCTAAAGGTTGATCTATTTTTGACTTCAAGTCTCTCAATCAGACTTTGGTCAACTTACATGCCCTCTAAAATATTTCATGCAGTGCATGCACCATGCTAAAGGCCTGATGTAGTAACATTAACCTATACTGACATATTTCTATTTAAATGGTTGTTTGAAGTATTTGAATATATGAATATCTGAGATATTTGAGGTAAGTAAAATTGATAGTTTGTATTTGTTAAGTAGTAAGCATTGAAAAGCATATCCATTGTTTCAACAGTTTGTGTCCCTGGTATCTGGCATCAAGCAAGAATAGCATTTCAAGATTAGAGAGGGGGTATTATGAGAAATCTACTGTTTGGAGATAGTGTAATGTTCCCTCATCTTAAAAATGCCTGAATTTGTTTTGTCATCCGTGCATGTTTGAGTATTTTAGCAATTTCACCTAGGCCCTTACATCTCTCCTTGAGGTTAGCTGTAAATTTTTCCAACGCTCCGCCCACAAGCCTATGTCATCCATGCTCCCATGCGCCACTTCTCCATAAATATACAAAAGCCAGACACAAAATAATACACTACAGCTTTACAAACCTGATGCAATTTGCAGTAATTTCATTAGTGATGTGAAGTAGGACTGACTTTAGACTGTATTAAAAACAAATGTGAAACTTATAAAACTTGTTTTAAGCAAATTTCAGCGTTTTCACAATGATAAAAGGTAACATGGTGATCTAAATATGTTATGTGTTTGCAATTAATACCCCATAGAAGTAAAATACCCCCTCTTTAATGAAGTTACTGCTATCGATTTATGCTATATAAATAGCCACACCATTACAGTCACAGTGCCTCTTATATTTGAAAGACATATTTTTGCCATACTCTAGCACAATACCTGTCTTAAATCCAAGCAGACATTCTCTATGAATCTCAGGTAGCTTCAAAGGATTTAGGTAAACTCTCAAATACTACTGACATATACTACTGCTATATTTCTAATGCAAGTGTCCTTCGAAGTATTTGGTGAATATTTTAGATATTTGAGGCAGTAAAGTTGGCAGTTTGTATTTGATAAAATAGTAATTACTAGAGTAATTATTAAAGTCCAATGATATATATTTGTGACTAGAATATTTTTTCACTCACTAAATGCCACCAAGACCACATTAAAAGCTAGATTGTTATCATGATAAAAGAGTGAAGAAAAACAAAACAAAAAAACTTTTACACAATATGCTCTTAGGGTAATCTTTCCCATTATATGGTCACTCACTGCTGAAGGAATATGGACAGTTCGAGCTGTATATCACTGTCATGTTATTGCTGAAAGGCATTTCATGAGTCTTGTTATATTGTGAACAGAATGTACTTTCTAGATGCTAGGCTTTACTTTCCAGTTGGTCTGCTGTGCACTGTTTATGGTCTTGATCTTGTTCTTGGCCTTTTATTATTCAAGCGATAGCCCCGAACCCTGTTCTTTCTATTCAGCTGACCCAACAGCACCTGCAAATATTGGCTCTTGCTTTTCTTTGGCCTCTTGTAACTGTCCCTGATATCTTATTGATAATCGTCCAGCAGCATGTCTTGTATTACAGCTCGTGGGCCTGTAGACTTGTACATTGGTAGTGTCAGTGTGAGGGAAGCAAATTAAACTTGGCAAATTAAGTACAATAAAAACGTTTTGGTTAAATGTTGATATAGGTCTTATACTAATCAAACGTTTGTCTCTTTAACCGTCTTGTATGGTAAGGTAAGGCTATTCACATTCCAAATTGTACTGGGTGCAGATCAACTCATTGTATAGTTGGGCACACCATCAGAAATATTGAAATGACTGTTTTTCCCTCGTGCCTCTGGCTTTGGAAATCAGGGCAAAAAGCTCTTGGCCTTTATTCCAAGAAGCTGGACACACTCACCTGCCAATGCCTCAGTATTCCTTCAGGGCTTTCTCATTAAATCATGCAACAGCCCAATTAGATTTTCAAATGAGGGAATTCAATTAACAGTCTGACCGAACATTATATTCTTCTTTTCAGATTAAGTAAGTTAAAAATTATGTTTAATTTTTCAATTATGTGTTTGATTTTGAATTAGGTGAGATTTATACATTAATTTAAAATGTATTAACACAAAATTTACACAGCCACATTAATTAAACCAAGAGAGACGAACAATCATTTGGTCTTATTTTGTTTAATCCTAAACACTGTCCTTCCACTTGTCCAGCATAAAACCGAAAAGAAAGGGAAACTAGAACAGAGCTAGAAAAATGCAAAGTAGCCAATTATGTAGTGCGTATAAGTTGGTGTCAGTTGAAAATTCATCAGACATGCCAGTTTGCTGTCGGAACAGTGTTTTAGCATGTAAACTTCTGTGGGAGACATGTGCAGCAGCCAGCAGCAGAACAGCTAACATCAAGTCTATTATGGAAATCTTACAGTGCTCTGATTCTTTGTGAGGCTTAAAACATTAAGTTTACTACTGTTCACTTCTCATTTAACTCAGCTCCTCTTGTGTGCCATTTTTCTATTACCAGCAAAAGAAGCTGCAGTGTTTTACAGATCCATCACTGGCACTGAAGTGCAGAACAGCCTCGAGCTGCTGCAGTCTAAACACTGAACACAATAGCACCACATGTGGATGTCATTAAATATGAGGCCGTAATAAATTCAATTTATTTCTAACTTGTGATAACGTCTAGGTAGAGATGGTTTCTTTTCAAGCACAATCTTCCTCAGATGTCTTCAATAATTCATGGTTCACATTTAAATAACATTACCTGGAACACAGATGTCTGTAAAAGTTTGGATCCTGGAGGTTAGTTTGAGGAGAACTGTGCGACCAAATGAGAATGTCAGTGCCACCAAGTGTCATTATCTTGGTCAAGATGAGCAAAAAATTCATAGAGTATTGATCCTTATACTTGAGCAAGTCAAATCCACATGCAGCCATTATGTTGTCTGGACTTTCTTACTTTCAAAATGACATTCAGATTCAGACATTCAGCAAACGACCCACAGATTAACTGTTTGCAGCATAGGCAGCATTATTCAGTTTTTTAGGCGTTATGAAATCAAACAAGGTGGCCATTTTCTTCCCCCACAAGTCGACACCGCTGTAATGCTGGACCAGTCCTCAGTGGCGTTTAGCAAAAACAACTAATCATGCAAATCACACCCAGACTGCCACTTTTGTGTCTTTCAAGGTGCCACTTTGTCCAACTACACATCTATTTTCACACAACAATCTTCTAAAATCTTGTGAACAAACCATTAACTGCTGTTCACCCGACCAGTAGCACAACGTCTGAAGCCAGGAGTGATGTACAATCAGTAAAAATAATCTATAATATGGCCATGCACTTGTGCAGCCTACAATTTCCATCTCAACATGTGATTGCAGCAGTTGCAGTGTGAAGTGAATAGAAATTGTGTTTATATTTGTTTGTACTACTGATATTATATCAGTGACTGTTTTTAATCACAGAAAAGGAGCTTTGAAGAGGCAAAGTTACAGGCAGGACGACAAACAGGATTCATATTTGTATTCCTTGTGTATAGTGAGTTTAACACCAACATGTATAGCTGTGAGCATTGCAGTGTTCTGCATAGCATTACAATGTTCTGTAAATAAAGATGTCACAATCTAATACAAGGCCTTTTGGTTCTCACATATCAATATAAAAACAGTGACATAAACAATAAACAAAAACCCTACATAGTTTTGAAGTCCATAAATCAAAGCTTACTCATTCTAAGCATTTCTGCCATTAAAACAGGGTCATTACAATTGTGTGCTTACATTAACATGTCAGGACATGTCTGGTATCAGCTAGTTCAATTGTTTTCCTCTTGGTCCTCCTCTGCCAGAAGATGGTTAGCTGCACCAGATTATAGAATGTGGAGCAGTGAAATAATCTGTGTGTTTAATTTGCCATTATTTTATGTTCTAAAGAACTTGTTTAAAGGCTGCTAACAATACAAATAATGCATGTGTCTTTTAAGAAAGCAAACTGGTCAAAAACGAGAGCCTGTAATACTATATATGTGCACTGCAAGGCAAATTTAATTGTGAACATAAATGCAAGCTTAAAATGCTAATAATTGTGAGTCTCCTGAGTTTCCCTGACAGATCTTCACAGAACTAGTTTGATGTTTATGTAAAGCATATCTAGCTGACAGATGTATTGCAGTCTTTGGAGGCACCAACAAAAGAAAAAATGTGGCAAGTAAGCATTGAAGAGTCCATTGTTTCGACAGTTTGTATGCCTCGCATCTTGCATCAAGCAAGAACAGCATGTCAAGATTAATGAAAAGTTACCTCTGTTGATCTATGCTATATAAATACACACACCATTACACAGTTCGTCATATAATAAGGAAAATGCCTGGAAAATTAAGTTTGAAAGAAATAGTTTCAACATTACAGTAGCACATAAAAATAATAATAAATAATAAATAAAACAAATGTCTGTCACAGAAGTGTAGGTATCATTTTAATGTCTTCCAAACTGTATTCTGAAACTTTAAATTCCAATCAATGAAGTGAAATTATGGAGCATGTGAATGACTTTGAGTGCGAGGCGACTGAGCGGACTTGTTAGTGGGTGCAATGCTGCGGTGACAAGAGACTGCACCCTCACTCTCCTCTCCCCATTTAATTTTCCAATCCACTTCCCCCACATAGTTAGGAGAAGTGAGTTTTGTTCTGGTTTGATACACCATCTAATGAGAGCTACTAAGAGCCTGTTGAAATCTTTCCCTAATAACACATTCTGAAGGAACATTTCTCCCTCTATCTCTATTCACAGCCGTTTAATATATGCTTTCACTCACCTCAGTGCCTACTCGCCTTCATCTCCACTGTGTTTTTTTCAGTTAGTGTATTTTGGAGGCTATGTTGCACTATCATTAGACTTTGATTTTATGTGTTCTTAATAAGGGAAACTGTTGACTTTACAATGTGGTCAACAGGCTAATAGCACAGTCTTAAATAAGTGTTATAAAAGCTATAAAACTAGTACTTAGGGTTGTTTGGCCAAATATCTTAATTAGTTTTCACTACGATACAATAAATTAGTCTTGTCTATGGGGATTAAAAAGCTGTTTCCCCAAGACAGCCATTATGCTAAAAGATAACTTTTAGCATAATGGCTGTGTGATTGTAGCTGTGTGGCACAGGGTCTATGGTTAAACACTTTGTCTAATAAATGCCATAAAGTTAACAAAATGGATACCAGGCTCTAAAAGTAAAGTGTATGATTAACATCAACATCTCAACATCTACCGTTTAAGTCGTAATTCCAGAGATAAGGGACATATTTGTACATGCATGCATACTGTTATGATAAATGAAAAATTCTGGTTTTACATCAACCCTTTCTCCAATTCAGTGGAAGGCTTTAGGAGGCAGACGACACAGGTCTTTTAAGTTCTATACTAATACTTGGTTCATTCTAGTCCATGCAACACTGCACATTTGTTAACCCCAAAGATAAAGCTGTTTCTTTTTGGTGGATCCACTGGACTGTGGTATTAGTCACACAGCTGGTTTTCTTGCCCAGTCAATCCCAAAATGGTGCTTTGATGTTTGATTGGATCTGTTCAAATACATGTATGCAAATTCACAGATATCTGTTCCCTCTTGGAGTGAAAATGGTAGTCTTTCGAAGACCCTCTCTCCTGGCCCGTTCTTGTCTTCTTTCCCCTCAGAGAGCAGCTTTTGGTGATCTATAATTTCCAAGTAAAATTCAGACCTTAGCTCTTTTACTTGACATTTTCGCAGCTCTGGAATAGGGCAGATTTTTAAGCAGGTGAGATCTATAATGTGTGTAAATGGTATCGTGCGGTGGGTCCCCGACAAGCCGAGACAGCCCAGGAAGCAGTGCAAAGACTCATATGAGATAAAAATGTTTGTTCTTACCTCTGTTGTCGTAGCCAATCCTCTGGGCCCATAGCACAGTTAGTCATAGCTCACCAGAGACAGGCCTGTAGTCTACTTTGTATTGTAGAAATCGTCCAACAGCTCGTATCTATCTCTATGTGCAGAAATTATACCCATACAGCAATGCAAGATAAGAGTACAGATTGCATGAATAATTTAATGATAGAACAGAGTATGAAGATGTTCACTGAATGTACTGTAGCAAATGCGGCGTAGCTGTCAGTTAACGTGGTTTCTTTTCATACATTTTCAATGGTCAGTACCAGATATCACTGATTCAACATGGTCAAGTTTAGTGAATAAAAGTTGAAAGCGGTGACATTGAATATACTTTTTTTATACTTTTTTTTTTTTTTTTTTGCTTTATTTGGTTTAGAAAAACTTGTAAAGTGGAAAAGTGTTTTTCTGATGCTTTTACTAGTTGAGTATATAGCACGTTATATTACCACACACTTCTTTGGATATTTTGCTTACATCCAACCACAAATCAACACCAATGATGAGTATGTGAATTCATGCAGTGTAGCAATATCAGCCTTTATATTAATACATATTTTTTGTCAATTAATTCAATTAGCTCAATTATCCAAGCACTGAATCTATATAAAGTATACTCTGGCTTGCCTATATGGCTGATCGTGTGTTGGGGAATGATGTGTCTAACTTGCCCATAGTGAGTGATAGTGAGAATCTCTGGATGACTTTCTCTGTGCTAAAGATAGAAAATGGGCTTATTTTAAACATGATGAATGCACAGACATGGAGATCTACCTTCCAGCGAGTGGCTCATTATTCTGTTGCGTCGACTGTATATGATTTGCAGATTTAGATCAGATGCCTCGCCACAATACCATTCATTCCTCATTGAAAGTCAGATAATTGTATATGATCCCCTCTATAGTGTGCTTATGCCTCTGTGCAAGTGACTGTGCATTCTGACAGTGGTGATCATTAGTCTTTTCAGCCATCTTTGCAATGAATCTATCCTGACATGATAATTTGCGTGTGTTCTGTTCTATTTGAGGTGTTTTGTGAATCTTTTGCTCAGCAGGGTGGTGAGACAGCAAGCGTCTCCACCAGAAACAAGCGGCAGATGCGTTTAGCTCTGCAGTCTGTCAGCACTACACAGGCTATTAACAGCCGCGATCACAATGGGACAGATCAGAGAGGGCCTTGCAGGTTTTGTTCACTGTGTCACCAAATTACACTTGACAAGCCGAGAGGAGATTTCTGGATTGATGAACAAAGTGATTCTCTACATGTAATTAATACACTACTAATGGCCATCCATTTGTCTTAGGCAGTGTGTAGGAAAAACTCAGAGGAAGAGGTAGAGGCGTGCATTGCAATGAAGGCTCCAAACTGTGTCCTGGTGAAAGATAGTGTTTCCTTTGTGAGATTTTGTTACCTAATGGCTTGTCGGGAAACTGTAGGGGCAATGTAATGGAGCATATAATGGATAAAGTATTGTATTGATGGTCATGTGTTGACTTAACAGTATTGACCTAGAAAATGTGTATTGATAAACGCAAAAAGAATCCTAAGGTGACACATTAATGTATCTTGGGAAATTAGAGGGAACACATATCATATTAGCTGGTTAGACAAAAGACACAGAAATATACCTTTTTACTATTTCTATTCTGCATATGAAGAACAGTATTATTCTAACTGTCAAAGTGACTTCTGGTATAAATGTCAGTGTGTTCTGATTTGATTTAGTAAAGAATTAGATTAAAGCTGAGGTACCAACATTTTTTGTTTTTCTTAAAGGTCATATATTACACAAAATTTGCTCTTGTGAGATTTAAGCCATGTTATAATGTTGTAACCTCATCAAAAAATACCTGAAGGTGTGTTGTATTTCATTCACACAAGCAATTTGAGCGATTCTGCATTATTAGTCTGCCTACATCTCCAATGCTCAAAATCCCATGTGCCCTCTTGTGATGTCATGAAGTGATAGTTTCAAGTTAACAGCTACGTTTTACTTTCAGTTCAGCAGAGATTTACAATTCTAGGGCTGAATTTATTCAAATGATTCTAATGAAAGTGCACGGAGTTTAAAAACACAGTGGGGCACTTCCTGTATTTCCACATGACATCACACAGAGGAACAAGTGTTGTATGTGTAAGTGTATGCAATGGTATGAATGAAATAAAACACAATTCTAGATATGCATGTGATGAGGAAACAACATTATAAAAGGTCATAAAATAGTTTAATATGGGCCCTTTAAAGGTTGTATAGAGGATTTTCCAAGGAACGAGAAATCCAGCGACTGTTTGTCCTTTTTCAAATGCTGCTCATGCGTGAAACCACCACCCTCCCCCACAGCTCCCTAAGTAGAAACGCCTCCTCCCGCCTCTTCCTTACTCTTACGCTGCTTGTTTAGAGTCAGTGCGCGCTCAGAATCGCTGTTACTGCTGTAACTATACTGTATGTTTTCAAATGATAAGCACAAGTTACGTGTCCAGAAGTAATTTAGTGACCAACGCGTCAATCTTTAAACCTTCTGCTTCAGTGCACACCATCGCTGGAAGGAATCTCCAAGAATCACCTTAGTTTAGCTTCGCTCCTTTTCCCCTTCTCTTCTTCTTTCAGCGACTTCAAAAACAGACTTTGTTTTGCGGTTAACTGGTAGTGGATTCTTGTCTGCCATTGCAACAAACTTTGTGCTAACTGCGAGGAAGCTACAGTTGTAAAAAGCCGCTAAGAACCGCTGTGTTGGTTGAGTAAACAGAGTCTTGTGTCTGTGGAATGTGTAAGGCGTACATAAACCACGTAATCCTAGCGCGCCGGCAAATCTGTTACGCGAGAAGCGTAGGGAGTTTGATTGACAACCTAACAGCCAACAGATGATGAGGTAGCCTTGTTATCTATTGGCTAATGTTTATCTGGCCCCACCACGTCCACAGCTGATGGATTTTCATTCTTTTTTTTTTTGGTCAACATAATTACAAGGCTGCTGCATCTCTATAATGCTATCATTGACAATTTGAAACAAAAATTGTATTGATCACAAACCCAAAAGAAAGCCTGAAACAACATTATAATACATTTTGAAATGAGTATTGGCTTTGTGAGGAAAGTCCATCCTGCTTCACTGTCTGCAATAGCAGTTCTAAAGCTGTGCATATGTCCAAAAGCACGAGAATACGAACCCTAAAGGGAGTGATACTGCAAAACAGTTACCAACATACCGTTAATTTCCTTGATTTTCTGATCAAGTCAAGGGTCTGGCATGAAAGAATGTACAATATCTTTACCATTGTGAGATTAGACCTTGTTGAGGATGTGCTCCAATGTTTCTATTTATAATGTGTTTGTGTGTTTTTAAAATGTGATACTGCACAAAAGTTATTACCAAGAGTAATTACTTGTATGAATAAAGACAATGAAAAGCACTCCCCACCTGCTATACTAAATCAATGTGAAATCAAGGAAAAATTATGAAATTGAAATCAACATTGTTTGATTGAGAACACTTCTCTGGGGAGCACAGTTGAACAGCACATTAACAATGAGCATGAATAGTTTTAAAGATGTGACTTTGAATTGTCTGTACAGGGAGGATAAATGAGAGACTGACAGATTTATGGATAGCAGAACATCAGTGCTGTACCTATAGGCAATAAGAGCAAAGAGAGAAAGAGCAGAGGGAGATTGTGATGGATGACACAACACCACCAGAGTATCATATCTCTATGGATTAAATGCTCTGGGAAGCTGGCCCCAGAGTGTGCTTGTGCATATCGTTAAGGCCCATAAAGAGGCAGGGGGGGGCAAGTCTGAGCTGCAGCCGGCCAAGTGCACAGATAGGCCACGTCCCCCACTTCCCCTGCCCCACTCCAAACGCAGCCTTCTCTAACAGTGACTGGCATTCAGAACGTGGATGTTTTTTCCACCCAGAGTTTGAGCTGATAAACATTTTATCTGGACGCGGGGTGAAAAATCAAAGTAGCCCTGCAGGAACTGGCGCTGGTTGGTGTGTGCGAGGGGGAGTGTGTTTGGCACGTGCATCTGAGAAAAGGCTGTATACTGTGTGCTGGCCAAAGTGTATTTACCTGTGTGCGCTGGCCTGTGTGTGTCATTCTTCCGGAAGGCAGCTTTAAAAACACACTATGTCAGATATTGGAGGGCTACGGTATAATTTGACGGGTTTGTGCACAGAGAGCAGCTGCGGTATGAGTCATTGATTACACATCAGCTTAGTATGCTGCAGTGCAGACCCCTACATTGGTGGAAAGGCAACCTGAAGCCTCCAATCAATAGCTGCAGGGCTGTGAAGTTTTCTATCAGGTCCACAGTGAAGGACTCCTGGCCTCTCCTCTGGGCCTGGACTAACCTTTTCCAAAGAGAGGTGATGAGGAAGCTCATCATTTCTAATGAGGAATTAATGATCAGGCAGAAGAAATGACAGTCAGCACCACACCAGGAGAGTCTAAGAGCTCCACGAGACCGAGCTGTGCCAAACACTATTCATTAGGGAGCTGCAGATTTCCCTGATTTGCTTTGAACAGCAGACACAGGCTTTAAGAACAATCCACCAAATCATCCCACTGATTACATGCATCTGTGTGCTGCTCCTTCATTTTTGTTAGAATTAGTAGAAAATCAATGTTGCTTTAAGATAATCTTTAAAAATCTTTCCAATCCTATTTTTGCTGCCCGTTCTAAAAAAAATCTGCTCCAATTCGTTCTTACTGAGATCACATGGTGCATTTCATGTTTAAGAGATGAATCATTCCAATTGACAGAAACATATTCACAGCTAATTAAAAACTTAATTGCGTGCACTTTAGCCATTTAGAGGAAGATGAATGTGAAATCATTAAGCATCCTCTGAAAACCAGATGTTCATTAAATTAGGTCTATACAGATGTCATTGTTCAATAAATTGTCAGAATTTATGCTTACAGTAAAATGGTGGGTAATTCACCCCTTAAAGCGCCTCTAATTGATTCAAGTCTGAAAAAATAACCCATTTATTTGTGCACTACTTGAAAAGCTGAATATAGCAGGATTGTAATTGTTATTTTTTCCCTTCTTTTGTATCGTTGTTCCGCTGCTCATCTATTATTTAGATCCATTTTAAGATTTAAGATGCAAATGAATATGAAGTCTGATTAATCTTAAAACAGTAATCTGGCATCCATGAAAAATGCTTGATTTTTAATTAAAAAAAAATCTATAACCCTTTCCATATTGTTGGCTGTAATCTCGTCTCGATGCATGGAAACCAGTGAAGATAAGGCCAGCATTGCCCTGTTTAGACAAAGCCATCTCTGGAGAGTGCAACCATCATGGCTCAGTCTCACACTCTCAATTAGCCCCCGCTGTGCAATTCATTGGGTTTGCTGTAACAGTCCCCTAACAATACTTACCCAGGCTAGTCATTACTCACTATACCAGACCCACCATCTGCATATTTGGGAGCCATTATGCTCACAACAAGAAGAACGATCCAAATTCCACTAAAGACTGTCACTAACTTTGTTTAGTGCTGTCCGCCCACATGAAGAGTTACATTTTGGATTTTTATTCAGTAAAATAAAACGTTGAACTTAAATCATTTGAACATTTTCTACAATTTGATATAATCAAGTCTCACTGGGTTTATTAGATAAAGCGGTTGTGACCTTTCCATAATTCTGTTTAGCCTGAAGCTACAATTTGCATAGTTTTCTTGTAAAAATGAGTGGAGGTGGTTGAATTTTTGTACAATCATGTCATTTTTTCAATAAAAGAAATACTGAGGAACCATACAGACATATCAGGGCCTTTCAATCTGTTGAACAATACAACTAGCTCTTAGCTACTCAAATCAAGGTAAAATAGTTAAAATAAAAAAGCTGGGTATTTAAAAAAAAATTAATTCCAACAGTATTGTACAGCTTCCTCTGATGCATTTGAGTTTGAATCCATTGGTGGATCACATCAAATGGACCAATCATGTCATTGTGGTTTTGACCTTGCCAAAGGCAAAGCACCCAAACAAATGAAAATATGGAATATTAATGATGAGAGATGTCTACTATTTTTTGAACAAGATTCAGTAAAAGTTTTTTTCTCTGCTCACTGTGCTGTTATGATGCTTCATCCAATCAATTCCGCTGCTTTCAGTGAGAGCCATCCCAGACTGACAGTGTGCAGTAGTCTGCTCTGAGTGCACAGTCACAAGTTAATCAGGCTTCTGCGTTTTCTTCTGCCAGGTCTTCTATGCAATTAAGAAAACAACATTATTTTTTCAGTCTTAATAACACTGCACTATTCTTTTTTAATTTAGGGTTCACACACTAGTAATGCACACACTAAAGTTATGGTGCTTAATTTTTCATACTTATTTAAACCAAAAGATTTTAATTAGTACAGTGACCCTAACTAAAAAGAAAAAAAAAAGCTTCCTTTCAAATGAAGCTGAGAGAATATAAAATGGATAGCTAGCATATAAAGTTGTGTTTAGTTTGTGTGTGTGTGTGTGTGTGTGTGTGTGTGTGTGTGTGTGTGTGTGTGTGTGTGTGTGTGTGTGTGTGTGTGTGTGTGTGTGTGTGTGTGTGTGTGTGTGTGTAGATGACTGCACCATAAGCAGTGGTGCTTCACTGGCACCATGGTTGTCTCAGAGCAGCTGTATCAGGCTGTGATCATATGAGCGCATGTTCTCTAAGAGTCCAGTAGGTGGCAGTCTAGTCACATAAAAACTATTCCCTAACGTCAGCCTACATTTATACATCAAGATATGCCGCCACAAACTGATACGGATTATCTAGACATATTTTTAAATCTGTATTTAA
Source organism: Taenioides sp. WSHXM2023 (assembly GCA_029959045.1). Lineage (NCBI taxonomy): Eukaryota > Metazoa > Chordata > Actinopteri > Gobiiformes > Gobiidae > Taenioides > Taenioides sp. WSHXM2023. The sequence goes on along the minus strand of CM057100.1, from coordinate 16,025,624 downwards.
AAATAAGGTTTAAAGCTTATTTTATATAACAAATACGTATGTGGCATGTTTTAGATTATGTTCAAGTTGGTCTCTTATTGAATAAAGGCTTGTCTGTGCATTCACTCAGATCTAGTCTGGGCTCTGGTGAGCAGCAGAGATTGAAGTCTTTTTTAACTTTAACAATCTGTAAATTGTCCAAGTTGTGTTCCTCCCTCAGATACCTAGCCACCTGAAACTGCTGTTCCTACACTTCACTGGAGCAATTATAGAGGAGGACTTTGGCAGATCAATGAAATCCCCTTTAGATGAGAGAGTCGGACTAGCTTTTTGATCAATCTTAGATCAATTCTTCTGTTTTGCCCAAACCTTGGCCAAATAAAAGTGGGAGTTGTGGTTCAAGGGAAGCACTCACCAATACCGATAACGAGAGCTGTGTGCATGGCTGCGCGCGCTGTCTGCTTCATGTACTTGTGTATATTGTCTCGTGTGCTTGGCTCGGCACACTCCTGCTGGTGCCTCTCTCTCTCTTTGCATCCACATCTTCTCCTGCTCCACTATGGGAAAGTGACAGGTGCTCCAATCCAGCGCGAGTTGGCAACGCACAACAAAGCTCCCGCAAAATTTTGCCAAGACTTTGAATGTATCATTAAAGAGACGTTGCATGGCTAAATCTGACAAGCATAAGTACTGTGCGTAATTGAGACGACACAAGATTGAGCGATAGAAGAGCTGTAATATCTTCTGAAAGCCACTGTTCATTGTCACAAAAAAAAAAAAAAAAAAAAAAAGAAGAAGATGATTTAATTTTTAGGGATTGCTAAAACATCTCATTGATCTCGATTCAGGACAAAAACTAAACAAAAAATGTGCAGTGAAGGTGGATCTGAAACCACTGTGAAAATGATGTAATAATAATAAATAAAAAAGAGCCTCTGAGGTGGCAGTGTAAAATGAATGTCCTTGTTTACTGTTGAACTAGCTTTACAAAAGGACTCCAAAGGGACATGCACACCTCCCACAGGTCTCTGTCTGCTGGTCTGATAAATGATGAACGCACTTTTTCATCTGGCCAAAATATAGTCTGACTCAGTGCCTCTTCAAAAGGAGAGTGGGAGAGTTTTCTAATGTATTGTTTATGATAAATAACATTCTGTTGCATTGCATAGAAAGAGCTGTAATCAGATCCTTTGCTTGTGAAGTGAATATTTAATTTGGTCAATACACAATTCACAATTATTTTGTTGTAAATGTGCCCTATTGATTTATTTATATATACTTTTTACTCTATAAGCTGTATTTATTATCACTCTCCCATGAGTCATGGTCCTGACAAGCAAAGACTGCCATCAAAAGTTGGCATATCTCACAAAAGCATCTTATTTGCAGTGTCAAAACTGTCAGGTGAAGCAGACATTTGACTATAATTTGACTATGTGCTTTTAACAAGTCACTCATTTAGAGAGAGGAGTTAACAGTTACTGGAGCATGCTGTAATTTTAGTTCTGGCTTTCTGTATGTGTTGTTTTTTTTTTTTTTTCTTTTTTTCTTTTTTTTTTAGAAGATTTTCAGACAATTTATTCTGGCAAAAAATGCACTTTATTTTTTTACAATTCTGAGTGGAACCATCACTTAGTGTGGATTGAGCAAAACATTGCGGCTGTGGTCATCCAGTTTAATTAAAATTCCATAACCCTTGTTATGCCTTCCTCTTGTGTGTCTAACATCTGTGGCCATGTGCCCACTCAACAGAGTCAACATCACAAGTGGGAATAATGGTTTCATGCTCTCGAAATCTCAACTCTGCCCTGGTCGCCTGCACAGCCACACACACCAAGCACTGGCTATTCCACAACATTCACATCCACTAAACCCAGGCTGCATTTGGTGAGTCAAGTATTAAACAATACTACTAGGTAAGATGAAGTGAATATGTGCGTGCTTCAGTCCAGCTCTCATCATTGCACTATATTTCTACCCTTACATAATTTATAAACCTCGTCTACTTTGTTCCATCCAGACAATTCATCCACATATTAGGGTCAAAAACAGTTCGGCAGCCAATACTACTTGCAAAATAAATACGTCAGAAGTATTGATGATCTGTGTGAATAATGGATATCTGAATACATCAGTGTGTTGTATTGTACTGCAAAAGAGCCATATGAAAAATACATCATCTAATTAGAGCGTGTTCTCGGACGTGGTGCAGTCTGTTTTTGATCAATATGTAATAAGATCTAGTATCAATTAGTGATGACTGGAGGGAAAGATTTAGCAGAAGAAATATGGCTAAAGTTAAGTAAAATAGGAATGGCTAGGGATGGAAAACATAGAATGATTAGCAACAAAAGTATTGAAATCTTTTAAGTCGCTTCATTAATATGCTGAGGCTCTGATATAAGCTCTTCTTTCATCAAAGGCATTAGGTCTGGACTTGCACGTTCTTTATTTTAATGCATTTTGGTAATTTAGAAAGAATATACACACTTCCACCATGAAATTAGCTTTGCTCTAATATACTAGTTACAGTGTGGAGGCTCTAGACTTTCAATTCCAATTAGGGACTTTAAAAAACACTAGGAGGTCACAAAGCGTGTATTTATCACAGTGGTGTATGTACAAATAATCTGTATCCATATAGCAAATGTCTCTTATTTTTATACTACTAAAAGTGTACAAACTGTTCTCTTTACAAATTTTGCAGTCACAAAAAAACATCTTATTTATATGTAATGTAATTTGTAATGCAATCAAAATGTAAAGGTCCTATATCACACTAAACTGACTCTTTAAAGCTTTAAGCCATGTTATAATACTGTTAACTTATCAAAAACATACTTGAGTGTGGAGTTTTGTTCAAAGCTCAAAAAGCTCTGTTCCACCCTGTGATGTCATGTTGTGGTAGATCTCAAGTTAACAGCTACCTAGAATCAATTCTAGTGAAGGTGTATGGAGTTAAAACAAAAAAACAATAAACAGTGGAGCACTTCACATGACATCACAAGGTAGAACAGAGTATCTTCTGTTTGAGAGAAGAACCCAGCCTAAATATGCAGGGTTTGTGTGTTAAACATGTGTTAATGAAATAAAACAACAAAACAAAACTCCAGGTATGTTTGTGATGAGGAAACACAATTATAACATAGATCAGTTTTATACATTTCATCATATAAACTATGGTATGCCATGTTATTTCTTGCCTACATTTGAACTTTTCTGATTCAATCCTTACCCTTTTCCACCCTTCCAGTTGCTGGATTGACATAAGGATCTTCAAATCGGTCGGGCCAGTAAAAGTCAAGATTGTGATCTGACCTGCAGCAGCCTCGGGCGTCTGTGATGGCTTCTATCTCTAACACAGGTCCGGTATACTTCTATATGTGTGTTGAGGGGAAGCCACTGAAGCAGAAGACGGACTGTGCTCTTGAATGATTGAGGTTACCGCGGCGACCTCATAAACCAAAACCCGTGGCAGCCTCCCAAGGTGAACGCTGAATTATGCCGTCATTAAAGGACAGGCCCAGTTGCCAAGGTTAGTATGTAAAATCTAATCACCCCCTCTTCTATTCTTCCAGTCACTCATTAGCCCCCCCTCATGGACCAACACAGATTATACCTTGAACCTGCTTGAATATTGCTATGGGCCCGTTGGGAATCCTTCCGCTATGGGCCATTTATATCACCTTCTACCATCATCGTCCTGCAAGCTAGCTCTTTACAAGAATGCAGGTGGAGCGTAGACCGTTTGAGTGGCTTAGTCTGTGTGTGTCTAACTCACATCGTTGAGTTTGTTCCATAAAAAATGAGAAATGCTTTACTTAACGCCACATTATGTCCCAATTTATACTATAGCCACTGGAAGGGAGCCCACTGGTGCTGCAACAATTTGTTAGAATCTTGTATTTGTTGCTTTCTCCCTGTAGTGCTGATTCAAATCCACTATCTTCCAGATTTCTTAATTTTATGAAAGCTTGTTCAATATCCAGCCATAAAGGACTCATGATTAAGTGATGGGGATACATACTGCAATCAAACAAGGGCACTTCTTGTAGTTAGTATGCACACATGCCAAGAGTCATCAAATCAGCAAGTGCAGAGGTTTACTTATAAAAGGAAATCATGTGCTTGTAAAATCAGCCTCAATATATATTCATTTATTTGTGTTTGCTTGACTTTGACCACCACGAACAAGTGCCATTTCAAACTGTTGCACAAGCCAAATTAGCTGCAACAGTTATCTCATAAAAAGATAACAAAATATAAAAAAATGATAAATAAAATTATTATTATATTAAAAGTGAAATAAAAATATTTGGAGAAATGAGAGTGACAGCAGGTATTTTTTCCTCAAAGTTGATTCTTTTGAAGTATTAAAAGTATAAATTCTTTGAGGACAAACATCTACAAGTGACCTTTATAACTGGTTGTTATGAAAGTGAAAAAGGATTTTAAAAAAAAGAAAAAAAAAAAAGTTAATTAAATTGTCCTTGCATTCAATTCAGTATGATGTTTTAACTGAAAAAAACAACACATTTGGCAATGGTTCCATCTTGCACTAATGATTCAGAGCAAAGACCTGAACTGTCCTCTAGTTATGGGGTAAATGCTCTGGGTAGTAAACCTAAAAATGATTGTTGTACATTTTAGAATAGGAACAAATCCCCTATTAAGATCATATTGTGATTCAGAACAAAATAGCATTTCACTTGATGCTTTTTGGATGGCTTATAGCATAACACTATTTCGAATTGCTTCAGAATGCTTAAATAAACAGGTAAATAAACAAAATAGTGTTTTAGATGAAAACAAAAAGTAATTTGCTCCAGAATCCTTTTAAAACTCCACATATTTTACAAAATATTTCAAACTCCAACCATGATTTGACCATGTTCGGTCTGTACGTTTGTTTCCTTCAGGTAATTTTGCTTGCTAGACAATGTGAAAGGATAGTCTGTCTCAGTCACTGTAGGTTAGGTTAGGTACGTACACTGAGACCGTACCCATATTTATGCTTCATACTGTGACAATCGAGGGCTAAACAAATAGGAATATTAATAGAAATTGTGTTGCAGCAACGCCACCCCAAATCTAGTTTGGGGAAATAGAATCTAGGTATAAGGCACACAGGTAAGCATAGCAAATGAGAGCCATGGTTCCATAATTTACAGGGTCTTTATTTGACCGGAAAAAGGTGGCTTGCCCTCCCTGGGTGGGTGGAGAGTCCTTGCCTCAAGCGGGGGAGTTCAAGTATCTCGGGGTCTTGAGCTTTGGGTAATGACCGAAAGGAAGATCGCAGATACAAGCGGCTGAAATTAGTTTCCTCCGCAGAGTGGCTGGGCGCTCCCTTAGAGATAGGGTTAGGAGCTCAATCACAAGGGAGGAGCTCGGCGTAGAGCCGCTGCTCCTTCACGTCTGTTCCGGATGCCTTCTGGACCTCTCCCTCGGGAGGGCATGTCCCACCAGGAGGAGGCCCCGGGGAAAATCCAGATATGCTGGAGAGACTATGTCTCTCGGCTGGCCTGGGAACGCCTTGGGGTCCCCCTGGAGGAGCTGGAGGAAGTGTGCAGGGTGAAGGAAGTCTGGGAGTCCCTGCTTAGACTGTTGCCCCCACAACCCGGCCATGGATTCATTTTACATCTTAAGGGAAACATTTTTAATTTAACTAACAAGAGCTACAAAAATAAAAGTTCTGGATCCAATCACTCACTCAGTTCATTGTAAAACAATTAGCCACTTTTGCTTGCGCACACCCAGTTGTGCCAGAGCTGGGCGCCCGCGCTTTGCATGGGAGAATGGTGCCAGACACGAGAACAGACCCCAGTTCTCAACTTAAAGCATCAATCAAATGAACCAAAATAAATCAAAAGGACAAGATGAAACAAAACAGTGAACTAAAACTAAACAGAAGAGGGACAAAACAGCAGAGGTGGCGTGTCCTGTGCCGCTGCTGACCACTGACACCTGAAAACATTAATGGGGAGTTACTGTAAATCCTATAGCGCACTGGAAATAAATCCAACTAAGAAATACATACCGCTGGTGAAATAAGGTGAGCGCACAGTCCCAGGGTTGATGGCTGGAATTCCGCTTTACGTGGTTCACTTTCTGGAGTTTGGGATGACTGGTGTAGAATGATTTGTGTCCTCCTTGGCACAATGCCAACTATAAAACCAGATTCATTATAAGAGAATACATGCTTGGAGTTGAAATTATATTTAGGATGCATTTACCCTGTTCTGTTTTTGACACCACACCACTGTGTGGTGGGGCCTAGTATGGCGAGTGCAGCCGAGCAGCTACAAGGGACAGATGCGTAAGAAGTTGGAAATTTCATGAAGAGATTGCACGGGGCGTTACTGCAGATGAAGGCGCGCGGCAACGCACACGGATCAAGGCACAATGATACAGCCAAGCAGAGAAACTATGAAAAACATGGACTGTGTGACAATTTGGACATTTTTGTGAATGGACAGGAGCAGTAGGCATTCATTACCTGTTGCCAAAGACGAGAGCGCATGAAAATGTGCCATGAAGCTCAGCGTGTTGCGAGTGTGAAGCAGTGCCGGGCTCACAGTCAGATGGCGGCACTAAAAGGATTAATGATTTAGGAATTTGGATATTTTCATGAATAAGGGCTAAAGGATTGGAATTCTACCTGGTCATGGAGGACAGTGCAGCTAACACAGGGACTCGGAAATGCGAGTGGGCAAAAGGGGGAGCAACGAGAAAGGGAGCGCTTATAAAGTCCACAAGCCCGCGCTGCAGGGCGCCAGGTAAGCGCCCCTACGTCATAGGCCTCAATAGCCATCTTACCACATTACTAATATAAATTGAGCATTCATTTATAAGTTTAATGTTGTGTTTATGTTTTGATGTTTAACTGACTGCCTCTGAGCTCTCCTGCTGATACCTCCTTTTAGATGCTCAAAGAGGGGTATTTATTTCTGAACTGGCAGAGGCACTGAGCACCCTTGAGACGCCGAGTGCACTGCTGGTCGCATGTACAGCTGCTAAAAACTAGCACATTGGATCTCACTTGAAATATTCCCCCTGAGTTAGTCATACACTGAGTTTTCCATTTAGCCTAGATCGTTCGGCAGCTCTATGTGAGGAGTTTTATAACAATGGAGCACGCACGGATCAGGTAACAATAATAGAGGGGGCTTATTGAATCATAGCGTCTGACAGCACATCTCAATACCCTTAAGAGTAGAAAGAAACGCTTTGTTCTGCCAAAGTGAGGAACGGCAAAATATGATCAAGATAAGTGAGTTTTTGGTGGACAATGATAGCAAATCAAATATAGTATTTATTTCAAGTTACTGTCTGGTGGAGCCCATTAGCCAGGGTATATCTTGGCTTCAAACTAAATGTGCAGGATTTGCCATCACCACATACCTTTGTAATGTAATGAGTGACCGTCGTAGCTGACAATTGTGGTAATTACTCCTTGATACAGTCCTGCCGCAATAAAAAGCCTGCATTTGAGCCCATTGCCATGAAAGCACTTAAAGGTCCTTTATTATATTTCATGTTCAAATTATAGTGTTTCATTCAGTGGAACATAGTATGCAAGAAAAAACAGATGTATTCAAGATATTTTTTCTGTATAAAAAAACACTATTCAATTCAGTACAAGTTTATTTATATAACACATTTAAAAAGATGTCAGCTGACCAAAGTGCTTCACGTAAAAGTAAACAAAAACAGAAAAAAACAGATATAAAAATAACACAATACTATAAACAAACACAATCTCCCACGCATCATAAAAAAGAGTATACTAAAAGTGTACTAAAAAAGACATAAATCTTGTCATCGCAAGAAAGGTCAAAGGTTTTTTTTTCTCAGTTCAGTGTCAAGATCAATTGAACATGTGTTTGACTATGCTCTTCCCGTTGCACTGTTAGGTATGCGGGCCAGGTCCATGTGGCAGCCATAGAGATGATGAATGAGGAAGTGCATCAATCAGTGCTCTTGCATCACACGTGTTGCATGCAGCATAACTTCATAATCAAGCGCTCTGTGAGATATGTGCGCAGACAGCTGTATGAGGATCCCATTCCGATCTGCCATCTTCATGGGATAAATTCTCCGACCTCTTCGTCACTGTCGCGGTTATCCGTGAGGGTGGGAGGATTGAGTGCATTGTCATGACACGTTAGAGCTAAATGTTCCACGCCAGAACAGATGGATGCAGCGTGAAGCGTGCTAACAGATCTCCTGTGAAATATGCAGCTCAGGTTTACCAAGGTACACAAATTATTCACCGTGTTAAATAAGGTCAAAGCAAGAGGGAGACGGCCATCCTAATTCTAGTGACTTTAAATGTGTCCCCACAGTGCTTAAAAGACTTTGACCAATTAATCTTAATAAACAAAGGAAATCCCACAGGTGATAGGCTAATGAACAAATAGTTAGTCACTAAAGGATACAGAGGTTGTAAAATAAACATGTACAAATGTCAGGAAATACACAGTGAGAAGCTATTACCATTTCAACATCCAACCTCCAGGTGTGGCCAAATGAAAGTTAACTTAAGCATTCAGGGTAAGACAATCTTACGTCCACCACATTACTAAACAAGGACAAGCAGGGTGTGCGTTGGGTAGAGGATAATAGGTTCTATTACTCAATAACAATCTATTACTTAGACTTATTTGTCAGTTTCAGAAACACTGGAAATCACTTCACATCAAATTACAATGACATTGATTTGAGCCTATGTAAGGTTTCAGGTTTCAGTGGCTGTCTCTTCCACCATCGCATAATTCTGCTCCAAACACACCAGTTGATACTTTGCAGTGACATCATGCTGGTGGGGTTCTGCATGTATGTTCATGGCGGGATGTTCATCAGTTACCATGAAGATAGCATAATAATAGCAAGCACAGACACGTTTTTAGATCTCTTAGGTCCGACAACTAAAGACAAAATACAAATGGATTTAAACAACACTTGTTGGTTGCCTGTGATCAATCCAAGCATTCATGGTCCTGTTTAGGTGTTTGATTTTCTGCAAAAAAGACAGAGTGACTAGCTAAAGTTGGCTAATACTAGCTATCTTGTGACTATAATGTTATTGGAGAAAGACTGCGTTAACAGTACAAAATCACCTCACCCATTGTTGCCCAAGCTAAGTCAGTTCTGCATGGTCTGATTGTGATAAAATGAAGCTCATATTAAAGTCCAACTTGAGTAACATAGCTTCAGACAAAGCAGTGCCACTGGCTAGTACTATCACCTAGTGCCCCTAGTGTCTATGTACTATCACCAGCTTTGGGATAGACGCAAGGCCGGGCTGACCACTCAAAGGACCACTGGGGATGGAAAAATACATTAATCTGTATTTTTCATAATTATAGCATGACCTTAAAATGGAAACTATGCTAACAAGGTTTTATACAAAGTGTTTAAGTTGGCAATTAAAGTTTCTCTTGTCCTTGTCATCCAAATGTTTTCCCAAACCTGCAGTAAAGGTGTATGTGGCTGGTGTTTACTATTTATCTTGGCAGTTGGGCCAGACCCAGATGCCTGTTGTTTCATGCTTAGTAGCCTAACCATGGGAGCATTGGGAATGGCTTTGCTGTGAAAGGTCACTGCACCATTGGCTGCTATAGGGAGGAAACACAGAGGACAGTTAGAGCACAGAAACCACAAAGGCAGGAAATGTAGTTTTATTCCAAGGAATGTTTCCATGGATACCTTAGTCCATATCAACAAGATAACCAAATATGCTGCTACAAAGGGCTGTCAGTGATGTGGATCTCTGATAGGCAAAGCATCTGCTGACAGTGCCATGCAGGGATGTCCTTTCAAGTCAGCAGAGACAATATTGCCCTGTAGTCCAATTTCAGGGAGCCATTTGATTTTCCCACAATCGCACAGACACATCTGGATTATGTAGTTTGTGGTCATATCATTGCTGAACGTATATGACTTATTGGAATCAAACTAAGAACAGCAGCACATGGTGCACAAGCAGAATATGTAATAGAATATTTCATTACATTGTTTTAATCTCTCCAAACAAAATCATTTAAAAGAAAGCTGAACTCATGTAACTTATCTTACACTTTTATGTTTTTGAATGTATGGCACATATATAATATAATATAATATAATATAATAAATATAATATAATATAATATAATATAATTTATAGTTTTAACTAATTGATTGGACAAAAGCCACTGATTGCTGAATATGAGAATGGCTGAATAATGGACTTTGCATTGTGTTGACTTCACAGATGGGTTTAGTCGTGATGAATTAAACCCTAAAAATCCTTTGGATCCTGATTCTCACAGCCTGCTCATCCCTATTACTTATTCAGACCAAATCTAAAAGCAGCCTTCCAGTGTGATGGCAGCCCTCGGAATACACTATATCCTCGGAGTCCTACCTATCTGTTATAATCCTGAATAATGGAAAACTGGAATGTCACCTTGTGTGAGAGGCAGCGGGTATATCTCTCGGCGAGGCAGGAAAGAAGTCATTTAGCACAAGTGCAGATCACATTTAATTAGACCAGAGGATTTAAATTGCCATGCATCAAACACAGCGAGATGACCAAAACGGAGGGAACTTGGGCCACGGGCCAGATTCTATGAGCTCCTCTATAACCCATCAAAATCCCTTGAGCTAGCAAGGTCAATAAGTCAGTCTGCGGCTGCTTTAATTAACGATGACCATAGCTAGGAGGTGCCCAGAATCACAATGCATGCCATCTTGGTTGTGAAGAAAAATGATTAAATAAATTTTACAAATGACCAACTTCAGTTTAGCTCACTCCTAGACTGGTTGGAAAATTTTATCCTTAAAAATCTTGTGCCTGGGTGAGAGTGGGCGACAGATATTTCCAGTTTGCTAATGATTGCAGAACAGCACGTAATTCCTTTTATATGTTAACTTGTCAGAATGGGTGAATATTTACACCTTTTAGGACAGATCTATTGTTGGACAGTTTATTTTTTATTTCATCATGCTTCAGAAAGACTTCAATAATAGCCACACAGCTGTCAGAATCCATTAAGACATGGAAATATTCATGGGCGGATCGCTTCTCTGAAGTCGTGTAGTGCGATGGATGGTGGTGTCACAAATATGAACTCTTTTGAATCTATTGTAAAATGGGAGCTGCCATACTGGCTCAAGGTAAAAAGGTATCACCCACACATGTACTCATACTGAAAGATGGAAGTTTCATGGATGCATGGAAAAACACACAGGTGACACGCCACACTTGGAAATACATTTACACGCAGTATATGTGCACGAGGCGAAGGTGTGATCATTTGACAGCTAATCTTTGTCATGCTCCACTGCAGACCCATGTGTCCACCCTGGGCAAGCAGATTTGCATATTTTTCAATGATTATAAAGAATGCTCTGTATATTTTGCTAAGATTGGTGAATCAGATCAGCTGAGTGAAATAGCTCTTTCATCACGTTTACGTTTTGATTTGAGCTCACATTTACGTTTTGATTTGAGATCATTATTTCATAATTTGAAAAGCATCTAGCCCAGTTGCCCTGACTCATTCCAAGTCAAAACGACATGTTATTGAGTAGCTTCATGCAGTACAGCCTTTAGCAGCCTCCACAACTAGAGCACAAGTGTGCCTCTCTCATGATTAAGGCACAAGCCTGTGCCTGCTCTGAGTTTTGATATCACTGTAACCATATGCACAGGTCTCTGCAGATTCCACTTTTCTTTTTTGAAGTTTTATTGTCTGATAACAGTAAATAAAAGATGTTCTCCTTGAGCAGCACGCTGGACCAAATCCCAAATGCAGCAGAACTGCTACAATGACCAAATATCCCAGCCCACATCCAGGTGTCCCTGGAAGCACCAGTATTGACCATCACAACACTGCCGGAACGAGAACACACTTCCCTGTGGGCCAGATGAGTAAGGAGCTGTCAGGCTGGGCTCCCCTAAGCGTTAATAGACCCCATGCCTGCGACTATCTCCAGGTCTGCATCTGGCCTTCAGCTGCTCCTCCCCAGCTCTCCTCTCTGGATCCACCTCCAGCTACTGGCACTCTAATTGGCTGAGCTGGGATTGTTTGGGTGTCAAAAGAGAACAAATATCTCAATATTTTATTTCATCATGGCATCCACAACACACTCACATTGTCATTAAAACTGGTCAAGTTTTCACTTGTGTATTAAAGCTGTGTAAATACAATTATTTGGCCAATCTTTCAAGGATCTCAGAGACACTGCAATGCAGTATGGCTTTATATTAGGGATTAAGTCCCAGCTTCACAAGATGGAGCAGGCAAAATAGGCTGCTCTGCTTCCTGCTGTAATTCTCCAATGATACATCCAGCCTCACTTATTCTATCTCATCACTCAGACTCTGAGAGGAGATGGGGAGAGAAGAGATGAAGAGGCTGGATTTCAACATAATGCAGTCCAAAGAACTAATGAAGTCAATCCCGTCTTTTATTTTATTCAACTACTAACAAAACTTATTTTAATTTTACTTAAAGTTTCTTTGATTAAAAATAGTCTAAAACCTTTGATCCGAGAGGTACTGCTTCGTCTTGTTTTGGGTGTTTGCTTGTAAAGAGCAAGATAATAATGCTTAGGAATAGGGAGTTGGTTGTTCTTCTGTGTGACAGTTTATTGGCACACACAAAAAGGCAGAACATTGCATTTGAGTGAATACAAGTTGAATGAATCACTGTGAGTTATCTTTCTTGTGTTTATAGAATGACTCAATATTAAGTGACATTTATGACAATAGGCCTACAAGTCACCACAGTCATTCAAATATTCAAGTCTTGGCATTTGTACAACAAACTAACAAACAAAATATTGTTTAGCATGCATGTAGACACAAAGAAACCCTAATAATTGTAGCTGCAGTTTGAATCTATGAGCAATATTAAATCCATATGTTTAAACTGAGTGTAGTCCTCTCTGTTCCACTTGCATTCTTCTATTGAATACAGGTTTTATTTGCCGTAGCAAGGTCCCTCAGTGACTTACTTGACACTTGCCTTGTGTTCATCAGCTCTTCTGAGCCCGTTATCAGTCTCTGGTGATGAATACCATCAGAACTCAACCTTATTGAGACGGACAAGCGCAGAAAACACAAGTGACAATAGGAAATGTAAAGAGTAAAAAGTTTCCATGGCAACAAAGAGAAAGGCTTTGATACCACTGGGCACAGAGCGATGAAGACACGATGAGAAACTGCATGAATTTACGTCTCTTTGTGAACAGCTTTTGAATGCCTGACGTGACAGACAAAACCTTCAATCACCTTGAATCTTATCTTAAACTGTACAATGTAGGCTATAGTTCGATTTTTCAATGTTGTCACTACACAACATTAGTTGTGACTAAGATGGACTCAACATTAGTTCACATTTCAGGCCATCTTGTTTATGTTCAGCCCAGACAAAGTATTAATGTGGCCTTCACTATTGCACTGTACAATTTGGTGTGTTATACTTCCCCTCCTGCACTCGCCATTTCTTTTTGTTGTTGAAAAGTAGACAAATTAACAATTATTTTTCCCATTTCAAACACTGTGTGAAGATGTTGCAAATATTCATTATTCTCCTGCTAGATTGCATGTTGGATTGTATTCTTATTTTTTGTATTGTATTGTTTAGTAGCCAAGAAAAAACTGTTATTAACAGCAACCAAAAAACACCAGATAATTGAAGTTTTGTGAATATAGTCTGTGTTTTTTTGTCACTGCATGTACTACCTTGGCAACTGTGGGCCTGAGTTGAAGTAAAGGGTTTCCAAAATTTGTATTTCAACATATGATGGAGACAAAACCTGTTAAAGTTATGACCAGAGGTGTTTATTCTAACATTATATTAGTCATAATAATTAGCAAACCAAAAGGTAATCTGAATGAAATATATGGTGCATTTTTGCTCAAAACAGACATGTACATATAGGGTAAAAGCTATAAGAATGCCTGCCCCAGTGTGTCACAGTATATTATTACAAGCCTTATTGGTTCCCTGATTTTCATTTAATCTTCCTCCGGGATGCATTATTGCTCATCCTTTATGATCTCATATTGTTTTATTGAACATGCATTGTGCTCGGCTATACTGGCTTTTATGGCACTGCAGTAAATTCCACGCTTTTAAGATGGAATCTAGAATTACTTTGAGAAGTTGGAAGGATTCTCGGGAATGCTGGTTCAAACTGGACAATGATGAGAGAGCAGTCCTCTTGAGGACCCCCTTCTCTGTCTCGTGCTAGTGATTCCCCAGTAAGTATTTTTTCACTAATTCAATAAAACCTCCACCTCTGAGGTTTCTTACGAATGCTTTCAAAACCCTGTTACTGTGGCAACTCAATGAAAGCAACAAATTAATTTCCTTCACAATGTCTCTAAGGAACTCAAAAGGATTACTTATTATACAAAGTAAGATAAAAGTTCAGAGAAGGTCACTGAAAATATCAAATACCAACTGTTCCCTAATGCTTTGGTTAATCTGACCAACATTTTAAACCTCACTGCTCTTTGTTCAAACCCATAAAAATAGGCCAGTTCAGACAGGTCTATAGTACTTAATAGTGACTTTTATTGAATGCAATAAATACATGTACATAAATGGATGCCAGTCAGGTTTGAATGAATTTGAATCCATTTCAAGTTTCATAAATCTGATGAATAGACATGTACTGTACATGGTGTAATATTTTCTTATTTAGTTTGGTACAGTGCACTCACTTAGATATGTAACTTATACAGACATAATGTGTCACCACCAACAGGCTCTGTGATGTCCAGCACAAGTATCCTGAAAAAGCATGGCTAGTTATGTTTTATGAGAGTTATCTGCTCAGCACATCTCAGGAACCAAACGGCTTGGCTGTCGGCACACATTATAACAGAGTATTAACCACAAATTGCAAGTCATCAGAATCTGGTGTACATTAATATGTCCTTTATTATATTAGGTGCAAAGGACAGAGTGGTTTGGAACATATTGTGCACTGAGCTGAAAATAATAGTAGGTGTAATTTTGCAAAGTCACAACATTATTTGATTATATTGTGCGTCCACGAACACAATGTAAAGTAACTACTATAGTGAACTCCAGACATGTCTTTTTCTGCCAGTTCTAAGCCTGGATAAACTGAGAAACTTTTATGCATTACATGCATTACACAAAAATATTTGCTCCATAATCTCCATGGAGCCACAAGGACTCACAAATCAGTGCAGGACTTGTGTCAGCCCCAAGCTTATAAAAAATGGAAAGTATTGCACCAGGGAAGGAATCTGTCTTAGAAACAAAATATATGCATCAAAATCACTTCAGTTATTTAGGAAAAACAAAGCACAACAACAACAAGAACAACATGCTGACCTTTTTCCAGTGCTAAACCTAAATAGAACATTGTTTTCATCTAGATCTTAATCACCTCTGCCCAAGTCTAAGATAGTGCCATTTACATCTGTTTTGCACACGCCCCCTGCTGATATTTACCCTCTGTCAGTGAGAGATATTCATTAAAAACACTTTGCATGCGCCGAGACCCCCAGCACAGAGCAGCGCAAGGGGGGCATCCGTCACTGTGAGAAGAATCATATGGATGTATAAATCAAAAAGTGCATTCCCCGCTGATAAAAAGGAAGATAAATAGGCTTGGTCCAGTTGTACCTCTGAAAGGATGTGCTGGCCTGGGGCTTTCAAAAGCGGCACAGCCTCTTCAATAAGCCATGAGCAGACGGATGGACTGCTATCCCATTCTAGCCTGATTGGTGTCGACAAACTATAGATCACCAAAGAAGAAAGGAGAGGCAGGCAGGGAGGGCCACCCTATTTCACCATGACTACAGTCTATTGCTCAGACACTGTAATCTCTCAGCCTAAAGTTGAAACCACTATTTTGCATGATACGGTCATTTGTTCTCTTTCAAAGCTTCTTCTTGTCAAAATCCCTGTTGTAAATACAGTTGGAATAATATATAAAAGTTACAGAATAGGGCAATTTAGTTTTACAGTATGTAATGATTAATGTATTACACTTGAATACAGTCTGAACAAATCAAAGTTTTTTCAATATGTCAACATGGTATGGACACATTCATTTTTATTTAGTTACTAATGTAAAGATGAATAAAACTGACTCTTGTGAACTTTAAGCCATGTTATAATGTTGTTACCTCCTCAAAAACATACTTGGAGTTGTGTTTTTTTCATCCACATGTTTGAGTAATCCTTTATTATTAGTCTACATCTCCAAAGCTCAAAATACTCTGTTCCACCTTGTGAAGTCATGAAGCTGTAGTTTTCATGTTAACAGCTACGTTTTACCTTTATTTCAGTAAAGATGGTCAGTTCCAGGGCAAATTATTCTAGTGAAGGTTTATACAGGGTTTGTGTGTTAAACATGTGTGAATGAAACAAAACACAACTCCAGGTATGTTGTATAACATAGATCAGAAAATAGTGTAATAAGGATATATATATATATATATATATATATATATATATATATATATATATATATATATATATATATATATATAATGTGTTCCTTACCTTCCACGGTGGTTGGTCTCTCTCACCCTCATCAGCTCTGGCTCTCTACCAGAGGCCTGGGAGCTTGAGAGTTCTTTGCAGTATATTTGCTGTTCCTAGTACTGCACTTTTCTGGACTGAGATGTCTGATGTTTTTCCGGGTATCTGCTTTAGCCACTCTTCCAGTTTGGGGGTTACAGCCCCGAGTGCTCCGATTACCACGGGGACCACTGATGCCTTCACCTTCCAGGCCTTCTCCAGCTCTTCCTTAAGCCCCTGGTATTTCTCTAGTTTCTCGTGTTCCTTTTTCCTGATATTACCATTGCTTGGTATTGCAATGTCCACCACCACGGCTTTGATCTATTGCTTATCCACCACCACTATGTCTGGTTGGTTCGCCATCACCATTCTGTCAGTCTGTATCTGGAAGTCCCACAGGACCTTGGCTCGCTCATTCTCCGCAACCTTCGGGGGAGTTCCCCACCTTGACCTTGCGGTCTCCAGCCCGTACTCTGCACAGATGTTTCTGTACACTATGCCCGCCACTTGGTTGTGTCGCTCCATGTATGCTTTCCCTGCCAGCATCTTACACCCTGCAGTTATGTGCTGGACTGTCTCAGGAGCCTCTTTGCACAGCCAACACCTTGGGTCTTGTCTGGTGCCTCACAGCAAGAAGGTTACGGGTTCGATCCCCGGGTCGCCCGGGCCTTTCTGTGTGGAGTGTGCATGTTTCCTCCCCGTGTCTGGATGGGTTTCCTCCGGGTACTCCGGTTTCCCCCCATCGACCAAAAACATGCAACACCCCTATGAACAGTATCAACAATCAAGGACCGTCAAGGAATTCCTCCCTCCTGTGGGCTCACCACCTGCAGAGGGGTTCATAGGGGTCTGGGTCTGGTGCACAGAGTAATGGGCAATATATATATATATATATATATATATATATATATATATATATATATATATATATATATATATAGCTCCTGACCATGCATGGAGGGTTCCATCCCAAATCCAGCACCCTGAGACTGTATGCGAGCCGGAAGGACGGAGGCTGAGGACTAGTGAGTGAGGGAACCACTGTCCAGGATGAAACATCCAAAATCCATAAGTACATCAAGGACAAGGCCCCGACAGATGATGTGCTAATGGAATGCCTCAGACAGTGGAGCTCAGAGGAAGAGGTGCTGGAGGGACCATCATGGCAGGACAAGCCCCTACATGGGGCGTACCACCGAAACGTAACTGAAGTGGCTGATATCAAGAAATCCTACCAATGGCTGGAGAGGGCTGGTCTGAAGGACAGCACAGAGGCCCTCATCCTGGCTGAACAGGAGCAGGCCTCGAGTACCCCAGCAATAGAGGCCCAGATCTACCATACCAGACAAGACCCAAGGTGTAGGCTGTGCAAAGAGGCTCCTGAAACAGTCCAGCACATAACTGCAGGGTGTAAGATGCTGGCAGGGAAAGCATACATGGAGCGACATAACCAAGTGGTGGGCATAGTGTACAGAAACATCTGTGCAGAGTACGGGCTGGAGACCCCAAGGTCAAGGTTGCGGAGAATGAGCGCGCCAAGGTCCTGTGGGACTTCCAGATACAGACTGACAGAATGGTGATGGCAAACCAACCAGACATAGTGGTGGTGGATAAGCAACAGAACAAAGCCGTGGTGGTGGACATTGCAATACCAAGCGATGGTAATATCAGAAAAAAGGAACACGAGAAACTAGAGAAAGAGAGGCCTGGAAGGTGAAGGCATCAGTGGTCCCCGTGGTAATCGGAGCACTCGGGGCTGTAACCCCCAAACTGGAGGAGTGGCTAAAGCAGATACCCGGAAAAACATCAGACATCTCAGTCCAGAAAAGCGCAGTACTAGGAACAGCAAAAATACTGCGCAGAACTCTCAAGCTCCCAGGACTCTGGTAGTGGGCCCGAGCTGGATTAGGGTGAGAGAGACCAACCACCGTGGAAGGTGAGAAACACATTTAATCTTATATATATATATATATATATATATATATATATATATATATATATATATATATATATATATATATATATATATATATATATATATATACATATATATATATATATATATACATGTATATATGTGTGTGTGTGTGTGTGTGTGTGTATATATATATATATATATATATATATATATATGTATGTCATAGCATACAAGTCTACTATAGCATATATAATAAACACATAGATAATAAAGCACTATAAAATGAAACCAGCCCCAGCAGCTATAGCTATAATGTCATTGGTGCACCATTCACTTCTTATTATGAGCTTAATGATTTGTTCTGCATCGACAGACAAAAACAAACCAGCTCCATGAAACTGTAATTTACTACATATATGAAGTAGTGTTTATAGATGGCACATTGTTGGGGAATGTAGTAATACAGAATAGAACTCATTTTTATGTTTTTATGATACTTCTGTATTCTTAATAGGCATTTTCTGCTTTCTTCTTCATCATTAAACAACCTTTACTATATATTATTCAGGAATTTTACTACATTTGGGACACTTTCATCTTGGTATTTTACGTCTTATTCATGGTTTTCAGTTTCTTTTTTATAGGCATTATTTTGAGTATACTTATGACCAGGCAATAGATGTTCTATTTTGTTTTGTGCTCATTTTTCATCACACTGAAACTCATGGATAAATAAGGTACACTACTATATAAGGCAAAGAGGCCGCATAGCTTTTGGTGTGTTTTAAATCAGGCTAAACAGTAGCTGCTAGCTTCAAAGTAGATCAGTCTGAATCAACAGAATGAGTTTGGTGAAGGTGTATGGACTATAAATGTACATACACAGTGTAAAAACAGTATACAAGCAACATATATTTTCGGTACAATGTTAGTACCTAAATATAATTATGTTAAAACACTGTCTACTTCCAAAGTGACAGTCCTGTTGATGCGTAAAAGTCAAGTGTTAATTAAAGTCTGTTTCAGAGTGAGAACTTCCACACTCAGTGTCCGACATTGTTCTGTCTCTGAGACAGCAATGGAAACACTCCCATTCAAAATCATCACGTGCGTTGACTGGCTAAAAATAGACTAAAAATAAATGACAGCATATTGGAATTTCGCACATCCAAACTAGTGAAGAACATTTGACATGAGTATCATGCTAACACTCACAGAGTTTTAACTCTGCTCATTAGTGGAGGAAATTGTACATTGTGTTACAGTTGGTGCAGCAGTTTTATTTGTAAATAGGCCGATGATACTTTCTGAACCACGAAGCAATGCCAAACTTATCAATTGAACAAATGCTGTGATTTTTCACATCCCATTAATGCATCCCTCTAACTCATTTTTAATACATCTTTTAGTGCCCAGGGCAAAATTCAGCTTCTTTGATCCTCTGCAAGTCTATGCATAAAGGATCATAAGGAATTGTGCTATTAGGATTAGGGAGAACAGCTTCTTTTATCAATTACATCAAAGTTTCCAGCTCACGCCCATTAAAGCCATGCTAATACTGACATAGGCACAACATACAAATACTTGCATGGACGCTCTTTCTGTGGACATGCCTGACATTGTTGGTTAAAAATTGTAGCTCTTTGTGTGTTTGACTTAACTCAGTGTCTGCATAGTAATCAGCTTGTAAATTTGGGTTGAATCACGAGTCAATCCTCAAAGCATCATGCTTGTTAGACTGATAGGCTGCGGGCGAGGAGCTTGGAAAAAAGCCAGGGGCATTAAAAAAAAAAAAAAAAAAAAATCTTCTTTCCAAAGATGGGATGAAAGCAGACTTTAAACTTGGGCTACACTGCACTGCTGACACTCTTATGGGCTCCATGCAAACACGGCCAAATGTACACAAGGCTCAGGCTAATGATAATAAGCAGTGGGGTGCACTGTGCTGAAGCTCTTATTAGCAAAAAGGAAGCTTTTTTAACCTTGTTGTTTTGGGGTTTGGGGACCCCTGGAGGCACATTATGTGAGTACATTGCAGAATCCAGAAAGATGTTAAAGAAAAGATCCACTCAAACCACATTTTGAGCTTTTTATATTTGAGAGATCAAAGTGCGCACTCTGTAATCCTAGAGAGCCCCCTCTTCTTTTTTAAACTCCACCTTTACCTCTGACTTCATATTTGACATATTCTGATCATTTCATTATTCCAACTATATATATATATATATATATATATATATATATATATATAAAGGCTGACCAGACGATCAGACCAGATGGAGGTACTTTGTATAGAATAAGCAGGGAACTCGCGTCTGTCTGTTTGCCCCATCCATTGTGGCATTAACAAATGTGTAGTGATTGTGGAGGTTTATTTGTTTTGCTTTGGGTGGCCAGAGTCCTCTGGATTGGGGTCTCTAATTACAACAATTGCTACTTATTAGGAATTAATCAAACAATTTTAATAAACAAAAATATTGTACAATTTACAAACCTTTTTTTACTGTAGGGTTTTTAAAACACATATTTAAATAAAGCAATCTGATTAAAATAAGAAATATGAATCATTAAATTGTACTGCATTGTAGCATCATATTGTAATTGCCTGTGTATGTAAATTGACACAAACCTCAAGCCAAAAGCACAGCCTTGGTAATGTCTCTGGTGAGATGCTAAACTTTATGATGCAGCCTTGTGTGGCGTCTCCAATGTGGTCCCTCATGGCTTGTTATGTGGCAGCTAAGTGGAGATGGATCACCGGCTCAAAGCAGATGTTACCACTGCCACATGCAGGGCCCTTCTGAAAACAAAGTCATCCTCCAGGACCAACTTAAGCACACACAGCAAGCAGAGGCCACTATAAGCCCTCGAAACATATTGCAGACGCGTGCCCCCTGCATGTGCACCGGCCACATGAATATACTCCTTTATATTCTTCCAACAAGCCACACAAATCCGGGAGCAGGTACACAATCGGCTTTTGTGGGCACACGGCTTTATTTGTTTGTTTTATTCTCGGAGCGGCTGTAACGGAGAGGACATCACACAGGGAAGAGCTGTCGATAAAACCCACTGCTGTTTATTTTAGTATGAAAAGCTAAGGTCACACCATGTTACTGATGGATCCTATAGTGCAAATACATACAGCCAAGTAACACCAATGCAAAGCTGTGTGTTTAGGAGTCACATTGCATCAAGGGATCATGTGAGCATCACATCTGTTACCCTTTTAAATGATCTAAAATATAAGTGACAAATTTTGTATGTTTTCAATTTGTTGTATTTATTCCTGTTTATTAAATCATTGTAATTACTGAGCTCAACCTTGTATTAAATAAATGTATTTGTAGAACATAAGAACAGAATATTACATCAAGATGAAATTACCATATGTAAAAAAAAGCTTACTGTCAGAGTGAGCTATAGTCTCAAAATCTTTTAAACATTCACAGGTTTTTCAAAATATGGAACAATGTAGTTTTCAACAGTGTTTAATCATACTCACACATACACACTCCAGTATCCCATAATAAAATAATATCTTTCTTCTTCAGGATGAGGAAGTATTCTGCGCACTCCACTGTCCCTATTAATAAAGTGTGCCATGTTATTATCCCTTCCTTGAGAATTTCAGGAGCTTGCATGTTTTTGTAAAGTCACTTGTGTCGTGGGAATAAAAGTGGAGCGCATGCACATACAAAGCTAAATGTCATTGGGCCTCCCCTGGGTAAATGATTCATATGGTGTTTGGAGACTGGGGAGCTGTGCAAAGGACCTAAGCTGGGAGTTAAAAGTTGCTAGAAGCCAGTTCATTAAGTGACACCTACAGTATCTTGCATCATGTCCAGATGAAAGGAAAATAACCTATTTGATAAAAATTTGCAAGCTTTTGAATTTCTTTTGTGTCCTGAAGAAGAGGAGTTCAAGTGTTTCTAGGTCTTTTTCCTGAGTGTGGGAAGGATGCAGTGTGAGATTGACAGGGATTGGAGAAGTGTCTGCCATGAAGAGGTTATTGTATTCATCTGTTGTAGTAAAGAAGGTCTTTCAAGTCAATAGTCAATGTACATTCCTACTCTCACCTATGGGCATGAGCTATGGGGCATGATTGAAAGGATTAAATCCTCGATACAGGCGGCCGAAATGAGTTTCCTCTGCAGGGTGGCTGTGCTCAGGGATGAGTGAGAAGCATCACAGTGAGAAGAAGTCAGAGTGGAGCTGTTGGTCCTCCACAGAGAAGCCAGTTTCCCCGAGGGTCTGGAAATGTTTGTATTTAAGAGAAAAAAGCATGTACACCATAAAGCGTGGTCACCATCTGTAAATAGGCTGGCTGACACTGCCCTGTTGTATTCTCATATATCAACACATTCTTGCTGTCTAATAGTATGCCAGGTTTGGTCTGACAGAAGAAGACCAGAGACCACAGGTGAGCCTGAAGGCCATGAGGAGAGGGGTAAACAGGTTTTACATCTGCCATCTACTGGTGAAGAAAAT
Organism: Taenioides sp. WSHXM2023; assembly: GCA_029959045.1. Lineage (NCBI taxonomy): Eukaryota > Metazoa > Chordata > Actinopteri > Gobiiformes > Gobiidae > Taenioides > Taenioides sp. WSHXM2023. The sequence continues at coordinate 16,002,674 of CM057100.1, read as the reverse complement.
AATAGTAAAAGTAAAAAGTAAACTTACAGATGGTAGCTTTAAGGGATGAAAAATAAAACCACATTTTCACATTTGAAATTTGCCTTCATTGCATATCACCACACAGAGACACTTAATCCTGATATCTGAGGTGAAAATAGGTCTGTTGCACTGTGCGCAAACTCACACCTTTGTCTGCAAAATGGGAGACCATTTGCATTACGCGGCATTGGTTAAAGGATTAGCAGACGTGATTTATACTCGAAAGACATTTATCGTTCAAAGCTAATGAGTTTCTTTTCTCAGAGGAACAATGGGGGCCTGGCTGATTCCTCCCTTAATCTTTGTGAACAAAAAGGACTCACTAAACTGGAACGGAGGGTCCATGTAATTCACACTCTGATTAAGCTAGTTCTCCTAATTTTACATCAGCCAACCTTTCTTTTCCCCTAGCTCAAGAATTAATCACTCTCAAGCTACTCAAGCCAATCAGGGTCATAGTCTGATGGCTCACTTGGTTAGTGGTTATTGGTAGACAAAGACTCAAGTCTATTTTCATTTGGACTTTTGGATGACAGAGGTAAAATGGCCCATGCTTTTTCCATGCTTTTGCCATTGTTGTAGCTGCCGTGAAGAAAGACATTTTCTGACCACAAACTGAAGGTGCCTTTCTTTGAAGCCAAGCGGCTTGTTGAAAAGCGCTGTTTACAACTGTCCCATTTGAACATGATTTGCTAGAATTGGTCTCTGCACAGCTCCAGGATATTTTGTCGTTAACAGCTAGATTCGAAAATGTTTTTTTTTAACCTCCTCCTCATCCCTCCGTCCGCCTGTACAGATCTGAAAACACAGCGGCAGCTCCGGTTTGAAGCGCTCTCCACACGCTCTGACAGTGGTGAATGGAGTGTGGCTGTACATAATGGCTTTTCCATAGTCAGCAGAGAATTGTCCATAATCACAACAGCCCAAGGTGACATGGGAGTCAGAGAAGGTGGAGTGATTGGCATGACTTTCAACCTTCAGCTTGAGCTGGGCTGTGCTTTGGCTCGGAGGAGGGAGAGGGTCTGGGCTCTTAACACACAGTGGTCCTCAGCCAGGGAGATTAATGCTGGGCTGCACCACTCCACTGACTGTGGATCAGAGGATGTAATTGGGTTGAGCCCAAATAAGGGCTTCCAGACAGCTGCTCATAGTAGGAGCTGTTCACAGACCCCTCCCATCGCGCCTCAAATATATGAGTGCAAAAAAGATCACTGTTCCCCACTGTTTTTACCTCAAAGAGAACAATCATCTGTTATGTCACACTTCAGCATTCCTATGATCTGTAAATCATGTAATTCTAAATTGTTATTTTCACAACAAAAACATAAAAATGTAAACTGTGAAAAATAACTCCATCTCTTAATTTGCAACTCGCCCCTGATAGTATAAATACAGAACACTGTTTTATTTTCACTTCATAAACATCAGTCACATCCAAGAGAGTAGATGGTCTGCCATGTTACAGGATTTGTCTAATATGTCTAATTTAGTTATATAAATTATATAAACATTTGTTTTATAACTCTCTCAATCCTTGACTTTCAAAAATTTGCATGGCAGAATCATACTAGACTCAAAACTCAAACAAGATGAGGCATTCAAATGGATCTTCTTTCACAGTTTGGAAAACTAACAGAAAATAATGTAATAGTTGCACATCTGAATAATCCACCTTAAACCTTGTTAATTTGAAATGTGGAAGTCATGATCTTTTGACATATTCAAGCTCCTAATTCTTAAAGTCTGGGCTCTGATCCCAGCTGTACTAGGAGAGAAATCATGTAAATTTATTGGTGACATTGAGATGGTTCTTTGCTATTCAAATGAGGTTTGCCTTCATCAGACGCTAAACGGTGGCTTGCATTGGCTGCTAGCACTAACCTCCCCACAAACAGCTGTGACCCCATGCAGGAAGTCAGACATCCCACTTCCTGTGGCAAGCTGTGCCGCTGGCTCTTCTTGGCCGCGGATGGCTTTCTAATTGGTGTCCTCTCACCCCTTTACTTGGAGCTGCTCCTGCCTGACAGGTCCTGACAGCAGGGGGAGATGTCCTTGGGGAGAGAGAAAGGAGATCTGAGGAAATGCACGACTATAACATTTTCTGAAAACATCCCTCAAAGTCTTGTCAGAAAGTAATGCAAGTGAGTTTTATTTGCAGTTATAAATGAGTGTAAAATCCATCATCCACTTCATGTACGGGTTCCTAAACTGCTGTCCAGGTACTGCAGGTATAAGTACAATGTAGATGATTGGAGTCTAGAGGCTTTGAATGGCCTCATTTAATTAGATTTACACAAAGGTCTTGTCCTGGTGTAGTCGTGGTTTATCCTGATTTAGATCCAGTTTACTTTTGGATGGAGTTGAGCTGGTGTAGTTTGCTGTAATCCTTGGTTAGAACTGGTACAGGGTATCTGCTTGGTCATCATTTAGTAACATGTACATCTCTCTCTATCCTCGTTTAAAGGTTTTACTTTTCTTTAGTGCATAGAGACAGTCAATGCAATACTAAGGGCTTGCTAATAGTTGTTATAGATACAAATTAGTTGCTTGGCTCTGGGCCCTTCCCAATGTCCCCTGTTTGAGATTAAGATTTGAGACAAACTCATTTAGTGAGATTTGAGACAAATTTTGTATGCAGTGGGCCTTTATGATAGTACTTGCATTTTGCTTTTGTGTGAGGATGAATAGATGAGTATACGCAGAATGAAAAAAAAACAAAAAAAACTCATCCAAGGTTTTAGCGAGATGTACATTCTCATCAAAAGACATAACAGTGGTGTAGGCGGAACATTTTTCTCATTTCTCCCTCTCTACTGTAGTTTACATTGAAAGCACTGAGCCATGAAGTACTAAGTACATTTGAATAGACTCAAAGTTAAATCTTCTGTTTGTAAGATTAGACCGGATTTATCAGAAAAAATGAAAGATCTAATAATTCATTTTATTCATTGGTTTGAGCATTCAGCAAAATTTCTTTGGCATATTCAACTTGAATGTATACAAGGAAATTTAAAATCAAATTTATAGAATGTGATTTGTAAGAAAACCGAACAAAAGTCATAGCAAAAAGCATGATAACACAAAGTCTAAATAACTACCCGAGACTGAGGCTCTCAAGACTATAGACTGAAGTTTTGATCATTGTCATTCTTTTATTCTTAATTAATTCTGAAACATGCATACTTTAAATAAGTATGTATTTAAGAGAGATTTTATCAACTTCATATGGGGCATATGTCTTGATCTAGATTCAATGAGTTATTATTATGAATAGACTCAGACGCTGATCTACTCTACGTTTTTTGGGGGTTTTTTTTGCATGTGATGAGACTCTCAATGCAAATTGCTTTAATGGGCAGTGAGAGTATCCCTTAAGAAGACCAAGGAAAAACAAAAAACAAAAAACTGAGCCATACACATGGAAAACGTCAGCTGACTGACTCCCTGCATGTTTCCCCAATCTTTTTAGCCATGTAGCTAGCTCTCTGAAAAGAGTTTAGTTGTTGGGAGTATACAAGAAACAAAAACTACCCACTTTATACACAAGTGTTGCAATTCTCCATGATTCTTGATGGTTGGTTTATATTCACCAGCGGATTGCTCACATCCAGCTTCTTTTTGATAATTTTATTGTAGTGGGTGACCAGCAGAGAGAGTAAGAAGAACCAGCAATGGCTGAATGTCAGTATGGAATGAAGGAGCTGGCTATGGGTTTTCTAACTTAGCAAAAAACTACTGACATCTGTCATCAGTCAGGGCTTAGAGGTGGAGACAGCGTAACCTACAAGTGACCTCCGCGTACACATCAAGTCGCTGGGCACTGCTGACAGAAGTAACGAAGTGCAGAGAAAAGGCCAGAGGACAGAAGAGGGAGGGAGACTCCAGCACCGCGGTCATGTTTAAACCAGCAGCAGTGCAGATCTGTGTTGAGAATAGGTGGTTATAGGATTGCACATTTGTCTGTCAATATTTCCAGACATAATTCCTCTAATGGTGCTTGGTCTTGGTGCTCTCCTTAGAACCTCTGGTCAGGTTCAACTCCATAGTGCTGCCTTTCGCTTCTGGCCTAGCTCAGTTGGTAGTGTTTGTCCACTGATCAAAACCTGCTCTAGGAATAAACATCATTGGTAGAGTGATCAGATCTACTGACCCACAGGTTGGCGGTGTGATTCCAATTCCCACAGATGTATACTGTTGTTGTGTCCTTGGGCAAGGCAGTTAATCCATTTTGCCCCCAGTGTCTCTGTACACTGATGTCTGAATGTGTGTGTGAATGGGTGAGTGGTTCCTTGATGTAAAGCGCTTTGAGTGCCTTGAATCTGGAAAAGCTCTATATAAAAATGTGACCGTTTACCATTGCTCCAGTCTGGGAGGTGGGGCATAGGCTCAAAATAAACATGCAATAACAATAAATAATAGCATACAAATGAATATAACCATAAAAGCAAATTCAGTGTGATTCACCATCTCACAATCACACTGCAGTCAACAGACAGAGAAAGGGTTTATCTATAAAAGAAATACATGTTGCCAGGGCTCTACTCAACACAAAATATTCCTTTCACTCAATGTACATGCTCGAAGAACCAAGTGACCCTGAAATCTATATGCAGTGTTACGGTAATGACCTTATGTATTTGGTTGCAAACATTCATGTATCCATCTATTTTCTGGTTCCTTGTTCATTCCCAAAGTGATTCTTAGGTTTCCATATTATCTTATCTGACTATTGATGGAACAGAATATTTCCAACTCAAATGTCGGCCTTTTACATCCCACTACTGCTGGACATCACACTCTTCTCCGTGATGTAACTGTGCTTTATGGTTTCTGACTCTATCTGATGATGCACTGAGGAAAAGGGTACACTATCTATATTGTTAAAAACTAAAGCCTGTGGGCATCAAACATCAAAATGTCAGACGAGAGCTAAATTCGAAAAGATAAATAATTCATAGAGTCTTGGTAAAGGCTGTGCACGGGGTCATCAGCAGGACTCACAAGCAGAGGAAGGAGGTGACAGGAAGCGGCACCACAGTACTCTCACAGCCCCTGTTAAGTTTATGGAGGGGGTCATACTGGAGCAGCTGTTCAAGCAAGCAGGGGAAGTGACCTGCTCAGTAAACCATAAACAAGTGTGAAGAATATGCAAAAAAGGCTTCTGCTGTGAGAGATTGGCCATGATAGCAATGCTCACCTTAGGGAGATGAGAGCCGAGCGGCACGCTAAGTCAAAGGTACTGATGTAGCAGCGCATTGAAGGTGTTACATTGAGAGTGTAATCATAGGGAGCAGAGTTGGAACATATTTTAGTAATGTGTAATGTTGATCAAAAATAATTATAACACATTTAAGAATGTAACAATTTAATAATTATTCAGGACCTATTTTCTTTTTCTATTGGGGTGTGCACTAAACAGCTTGTTTCCATGGAGATGCTGTTGCTATGCTTCGAATGTTCCACAGTATGGTATCTTACTCGGATTTATTCAGTTGCAAGTGTTTTTGTTGATATGAAAACACCTTGAAAAATGCATTTATGATTTCTCCACAAAATAGGTCTGTAGCTTGGCCTCATTTCGATGGAGACAAGCAGATGGCAAATCCTCCTCAAAAAAAGTTACATATATTGCATCTTTAAAGAGGACATATATTTAAAAAAAAAACATGCATTTATAAAAGTGTTCACTCTTTGTTAGCTCACTCAAAGTTGTATTTTGATTGATTCACGTTTGAGTAATCATGCATTGTTCTACTTTCGAGGCTATAGTGCTAATACAAATGCAAATACAAAACACAAATACATGCCACCATGAAGTTCTGCAGTTTTAAACAACAAGTCAGTGGATCTCCGTTTTGCAGTTTACAATAAATGAAATCAACCCGTAGGTCTGATTTTCCTTATGCACTCTTTTTAGTTCAGGCTTTCTAATACGCTTTTGAATGTAAAATGCAGCACTTTTTTGAATTGTATTTCCGGATTATAATCCTTGAAAATGTCTTGAGAATCATCAAATATGTGTGACAAAATGCAAAACGGCCTCTGTGTTAGATCAGCCATGATAGCACTGGTCACCTTTGGGAGGTGAGATCAGACAGCCCTGCCAAGTCAAACGCACTGATGTAGCAGCAGATTTAAGAAACATTTTTTAGTCCCCTATTACCACAGTGTTATCACCTGACAGCCAGACACCCGCAGGTCAAATCAAACATGATGTTGACACTTGGGATGGATGAAAGAAGAGTTTTGTTTTCTCTCTTATTTTGTTTGCTCTTAAGCTTAATTTAGACAGCAAGAAAGAGCTGCAGAGACACACGACAAGGAAGACAGCAGTAAGTTTTGATCATCCTGGAGTGAAGTGGTTTTCAGACTCAAGTAAGTAACAGGAAATCATTGTGGGTCTACTCTTGTGTTTTTGTTAGTGTTTTGTCTGTAATTTCCCCTGTGGATTAATAGTAGATGAGTAGACAGGTAAATACTTTATTGATCCCGGGGAAAATTGTAGCACTCTGTTGCTCACATTTCGCCACGTAAATGAAAGACAATTCATAAAGCAAAAGATATAAAAGTAGCAGTCTAAACATGTAACAGTAATTGAATAAAGTGCTAAGGAGTTAAGGCACTGAACAAGCAACTTTTCTCCTGCCCCTCTCTGAGTTGATGGGTTTGTACCTCCAGATAGCACAAGGCACAAAAGTGTCGCTCAGTGTGTCAGTGGCGCCACTCTCGAGGAGTGGAGTGTTCACAGCTCTCATAGAGAAGACTGTGTGCGAGGTGTGCCTCTGATTGGACAGGATTGTTCAGCCTCCTCATGTCCCACCACCTACTCCACAGAGTCCAGGCCCAGGCCAACCAGACAGTTTTCTCTATGAGCCGGTTCAGCCTCTTAATGTTTCAATCAATCAAACTTTATTTGTATAGCACTTTTCATACATTTGAAATGTAGCACAAAGTGCTTCACATGCAACAGAAAAATGACAATGATTAAAAACAACAGCCACCCCAACCCCACCCCATTCTTTCATCCATACTGTATATACAGCAATTTAAACAGAAACATAAAACATAAAGCTCCTAAAGGTTATAGTTAAAAATAAATAAATAAATAAATAAATAAACACGTAATAGTTTAAATTAAAAGCTAAATTAAAAAGATATGTTTTGAGTTTACTTTTAAAAAATATGAACACTCGCAGCGGACCTTAGATCCTCAGGTTGACTGTTCTACAGACGGGGGCCGTAAAAACCGAATGACGCCTCACTGTGAGTTTTAGTTTGGACTCTTGGACAGTTAAAAGATGACTATCTGAGGACCTGAGAGTCCGAGAGGGCTTATATGATAAAAGCAGATCAGATAAATAAATACGACTAAGACCGTTAAGAGCTTTATAAACCAATAAAAGAACTTTAAAATCTATCCTGAAGCTCACAGGAAGCCAGTGCAGAGACTTGAGTACTGGTCCTGGTCCTTGCCTGCTGCAGAGTTTTGAAGTAGCTGCAGTGGAGCCATCGTTTTCTTTGGAAGACCAGAAAGGAGAGCATTACAGTAGTCAACACGGTTTTTAATAAAAGCATGTATTAAAGTCTCTGCACTGGCTTGAGAGAGAAATGGTCTGACTCTGGCAATATTTTTTAGATGATAAAAAACAGATTTAGTGATAGACCTGATGTGTGGCTCAAAGCTAAGGTCACTATCAAGAATAACTCCTAAACTTTTTACCCTCTCACAGAGGTTCAGTGAGTAGATTTGGGGCTTAGCGTTGAACCTCTCTCTCTGAGCTTCAGGACCAATAATTAAAACCTCGGTTTTGCCTTGGTTGAGCTGTAGGAAGTTTGCTGCCATCCAGGACTCCTGATGACCTGTCCTAGTGGCAGCATGGAAAGATTAAAAAGGGTTGGTCCTAAATTTGAGCCTTGGGGAACACCTCACTCCATTTTACATTTTGTGGAGGACTGCTCCCCAAGACTAACATTTGTTAAAAATGATTTGAACCAGTTAAAATCAGACCCAGAGAGACCGACAGTATAATGGAATCTATCTAGTAAAATACAGTGGTCTACAATGTCAAATGCTTCCGTAAGATCCAACAGTACAAGAAGTGACAGATTTTTCTTGTCCATGTCGTATCTTATATCATCTAGGATCATTACTAATGCAGTCTCTGTGCTGTGGTATACTCTAAAACTGGATTGCTAAATTTCAAAAGTATTGTTGGAAATCATAAAATCATTAACCTGTTTAAAAGCTATTTTCACTAGAATTTTGCTTAAAAATGGTAGATTGGACACGGGTCTGTAATTACTGAGCAGGGAGGGATCTAAGTTATCCTTCTTGAGCAGAGATTTGGCCGTGGCAGTTTTGAGTGGTGTAGGAAAAACCCTTGTGAAAAATTAACAATGCTAAGAACTTCTTGGGCTAACAAATTAAAAATTGATTTAAAAAGGGATGTAGAAATAGGATCTAAAAGACAAGTGGCTGGTTTTAATTGTAAAAATATTGTGTTAAGAGTCATGGCATCAACCAGTGCAAAACTCTCAAACTCTCTCTTATCTGTATTTGATAAAACCAAAGGACTTGTAATACAGACATTGCCTGGTTGTATCTGCTGCAGGTCAGTTTTAATGGACTGTATTTTACTGCTGAAATAGTCCATAAAGTCATCACAGATGGGTCATTCCAATTAAAAACAGGGTCAATAACAGAACTAATTTTGGAAAACAGAATCCTGGGATTATTAATGTTGTTACTTATGAGCTGAGAGAGGTATGCTTGTCTTTCACATTTCATACCATTGTGATAGTTTCTCATTTGCTCACGGTATATTTCACAATTTATTGTAATTTTATTCTTGCCCCATTTTCTTTCTTTCTTTCCTACATTTTTGCTTTAATTGTATTTTTTTTTTTTTTTTTTTTTTTTTCAAGGGGACTTTTTTGTCTTCACAGTTTTCACTTTCAGAGGTGCTACGGCATCAAGAGCAGATTTTAGTTTATTATTAAAATATTCTACAATATGATCACAAGAGGATGGTAAAATAGGAGTTCGAGTGTGGTTTAATATTTTTGTAGAGTTTGTTGTCACTTCAGCAGTAATGCAGCGCTTTCTGACAGTGCATTCAGACATGGGGGGTTGCTGAATATTTATATTAAAAAATATACAGGCATGGTTCGAGAGGCCCACCTCCACAACAGAGGCAATGTCCACTGATATTCCATAGGAAATTACTAAATCTAATATATGGCCTCTGTTGTGGGTGGGCTGTAAAACATTTTGCTTAAAATTCATACAGTTTAAAACATTTAAAAAATCTGTTACTAATGACATTGATTTGATATCAATTTGTAAATTAAAATCACCTACAATTATAATTCTATTGTAATTTAAATGAGCAATGGACAGGAGCTCTGAGAAATTTGCCATTAATAAGGAGGAATGTTTGGGCAGGCGGTAAATACATATAAAGAGAATGGAGGGATTTGTTAAGGCCAGGGAGTGGTGTTCAAATGAAGGGTACTGACTGAAATAAATATTTTTTAAATTGTGTTTGGCACAGAAGATTGTGACTGTGCCAACTCCTTTTTTATTGAGGCGAGACGAATATGAGCAACTATAGTTAGGAGGTGTGGTTTCGTTTAAAGTTACTGCTCCATCTGTGCCTGTCCATGTCTCTGTTAAAAACATACAATCTAGACGATGATTTATAATCATGTCATTAATTAAGAAAGATTTATTGGACAAAAATCTAACATTTAAAAGTCCCATATTAAATGTCAGTTGTGCTTTGTTCATTGTGTTAGCTTGAGCAAAATTATTACTCCGACTGATAGATCTAACTTTTGTATGTCTTTTGGTTTGATTAGGCCTAGTTATACGGACTGGGATATCATGTACAAGTGTACCTGAGTCCGGCGAGGGGCGTCAGTCGAGAGACTGCGTGGAAGAGGATGCTGATGCGTCTGGTGATGTGCCTGCGGGAAACTGAGCAGATGAGGCAGCTGGGTGGGTACCCATACATGAGCTGGGGTGCAGGGTATAGGCTGGGACACCCAATCTAAGTGGAGCTTGGTGACGTGATGCTCCTTTAGAACTATGCCTCATGGAGTAATCCACGGCGGGTACCTGAAGATGTTGAGCGGCTTGTGTCAGAGGTGGAAACTCTTGTTCATCCAGCAGATCATACCTGTTGGACAGATGAATCTCCTGGATCAGATGAGATGTTGTTCGTTGTTGATCTCTTTTATGACTTCAGTGCTGTATTACCAACCATTACGTCGGATTCCCCCTCGGTGTAGAACAGTGTTTTGTTACCAGCCTGGCTGATCCCGTTCAGAGCAAGGTGTTGTGGGTAGCTCTGGGGCCGTTTTGTGCTGTGTTTTGGCACAAGGCGCTCTCTTCTGTTTGCGACGGGCACTGTATTTACCGCTCACGGTTCTGCAATAAATTTGGTGCTGCTAACGAGTCAAATGCCTGTTCAGCCTCTGTCCTACAGTTAGGAGATTACTGGGCAGGGGAAGAAAGTAACAGTTTGATCTTGGCTTAGCTCCAAGTGTTAGCCATGGGTCACTGGAGTGTGGCGGAGCAGGTACTGGTACTGTGTCTTCCAGGTGTTCCGTGGCCTCCCCTGCTTCCACATCCATAGAACTGGGACATAATGTGAACATGCTGTCAGTAAGTCTCTCGTCATCCTGGATCTGGTGCAGTCGAGAAACTCTTTTCTGGAGTTCGACAACTTGTTGGCTTAATTTATGACATCCATTGCATTGTCCCAGAGGTGAGATATGTGATGCCATAGCCCCCAGCTATTAGCCTCCTAAGGTTGCGCAGCGTTTGATACTTAATAACTTGAGGTGCAAGCGTCAGATTTGAATATTTTTTAGTCTTGGTGACTAGATTGCTTAATAGACTGTTAGTGTCCCGTGTTTCATCCACACATAAAAATCAGTGCAGTGGTCTGGTAAAACACGTATAACAGCATGAAAACAAAAACTGGCCCGCTTTTGTACACAGTTGTTTTGCAAATGAAACCCCAAGTACTTGAAAGAAGGGATCACCTCCTGCCTATGACCCACTGATGGTGATGCAGAGTCGGGCGTCCAGTGAAAATGAAGCACCAAGAGATGTTCAGCTAGAGCTTGTTCCACTGACACCAAACCTCAAAGTCCTTCACCACTTTCCTGTCCTCCCCCTGTTCTTTTATACAACTGCAGTGTCATCAGAAAACCTCTGCATGTGGCATGTATCTGAGCAGTGTTGGAAGTCAGGAGAGGGTGAAGAGGAGGGGCAATCCATCAGGTATGTCCAAGTCTTAAAATCTGGAATACTATAGTTTACAGGCAAGGCTTCAAGGCTTGAAAATTAAAAATCACATTACTTAGAGACCAATGAGTTAAATGTAAAGATTTTTCATTTATACAATGTGCCTTAGGATGCACTTTATACCATACTCACATCATCATTTAACCTTCAGAAATGTTAAATATTTTTCAAATTTAATTCAGTTTAAAGTATCTCCCTCAATTAACCTTCAGTCTATGATTGTTGATTACAATTGTTCTCTGGTGTAAAGATCTACAAATGTCATTAAATATATTCATATGATTGGCACAGGAACTTTTAAGCTGCACTTGATACTGTAAAAATACATATTATTTATTAGAAGAAACATGTCAGAAACATGGCACTTCTTGTGCCCTTTACTTCTGGACCCACAACAAGAGCTTTCTATTGCTTGACAGAGAAACATTTTATTGAGCCAATTATCCCCTAAAGAGAAAAGAAACCCCGGTCCATCCAACACAACCTTTTCCTTTCAAAAACAGGCACCGCAATATTTCTGCTCCGAATCTCTATAGTGGTGACAAGGAAACCAATGCTGACCTTCATTTAGACTATGCAATGACAATACCAGAGGGGAATAAGAAACTACTCTGGAAGAGAAAAACGGAAAATCAATAGCTCATTTTCTGCTTTTTTTGTAAAGGGATTCTGATGTTTGCAGAGATAAAGGTTGACAAGCCTGAGAGATCCTGTGCACCATCTCAACTTGAACAACATTGAAATTGCCATTGTGTCCAAAACATTTAAAAGTACCATGATAAAAAGAATCTGTTCTGGTTTATTCTGTTGTTGTTTTTTTTTACATAAAATTGTTAGCTTGTGTATAATTGTGTAATTAGCACATCTGGTGTTAAACTGTGCAAATGTATTATATTTCATATGGATCAGACCAGCCTAATAATGCAGGGTTAAAAAAAGAACACAGTTACAGATGCTAAGGTGTGTCTAAACCTGGAGCGAAGCATCAAAAACAATATAGACAGATGAATGGGAGGACCACCAGATGTTGCATTGGAGAATTACGAGTTAAGAATGATGAGATAACATGCAGAAAGTAAATTTATGGAATATAGCAAATCAACATGATTCTTTGTAGACACAACAGCAATTAGGAAAAAACATGAAATTATGGCTTTCGTGTTTAATTACCAAGCTAATTGAAAATGTATGAGGCGTATGCTAGACGATAACACCTTTTTATGTACATTGGAGGCGTTACCACAACTCATCTTTTTTGGCTATTTGGATCTTCTAGAAAACTTAATTGTTGTGCATAAAAGTGAAGATATTTGTTTGCAATGGACTCATATTTGTGATTGAAATGAAATGTATTGTCATGTTTTAAAGTAACAATCAGTGTTAATGTATTGTCTGGAAAAAGAGGCAGATGACATAAGATTACTCTTCTTTTAATTCATTTATTTTATATTTAACATTATATATAGATATATATATAACAATGTCAAACTAGATTTTTTCCTCCTATTTTAGCCAAGCTTTCAACCTGGTCCCACTTGCTCCCTGTTGTGTGTTCTCGCAATAATTTGTAGGTTCTGATGATGGTGTGATTATGTCCACAGGAGAGCTCCACATCCATCTTCACTTCCATCATTTGGCCCATTCAAACAGGGACAAGTGTCAAGTTCACAGCCTCAGGTAATTACAGTGTCTTGTGTCAGCGGGCAGCTCAGAGAAAACGGGTCAGGAACCTATGTCACAGATGGACACGCTGGACGGTACACAGTGACGCCACAAAAACAACTATATTTAGAAGCTGTACAGTGGAGAAGGAGGAGATGTGTTGAGAAGAAATGTTGTAATGTAGCTGTGTTGTACAAGTGCAGTTACAAAAGTATTGCTTTCTCTTACACTTTATAAAACCTTTGTTCATGAATTCTGATTTTAAATGTAAGGAATTCAAAATATGGCAGCAGATGTTTTATGACAATTCTGTTTAAGTAATCTTTAACTCTTATCAATTTAAATCGGCAAGTACTTAAAATGGTAGTGATTGCAGGTCACATGAACAGCAATATAAAGTCAAAACTGCATGTGATTTGAGATAATGGTGACAGATATGCATGAACAATCAGACCATGAACTTGCCTTAACTGAGCCATCTTTGGTACTGGGAAAAAAAAAAAAAAAAAAACACTTTCACTTACCTACACTTGACTGTGGTAAGTGGGGTTGCTCCAAGTCTTCACCCTGGCAGGAGTTTTTAAAAGGGTCCATTTTCTGTTCACTTAAGCACTGTTTGCTTGTCTACAGTCGTTGTGGACACAGAAAAAGCCACATTTTTAAAGAGCACCTGCAGCGCACCACATCCACCACAAAACCACAATATTCTTGGACTCTATTATTAAGTCCAACCTTGAGCCAGTAGACAACCTTTTCAACAGTGTTAAAAAATGGATGAATGGAGAAAGTACTAATGTTTCCCTAAATGTTGCCTAAATATATCTGAATTAATTATGTATTAGGTCTCATCACTTAGCGGGTAGAGCTAATGCAAAATATTCTAATGCTAAAGTACTCGAAGCAGCGAAAAGCACCTGTTGTCTGTGATTATTTGCGACATTGATGGCATAAGGATTGGAAGCAGATAACAGATGCTTCTATCTAATCAGTGTGCTGGGCTACTAATGAATCACGAAGCCCTTGAATGCTAAGTGGCATCTGATAAGTCCCAAGTTATGCATGTTGTTTTAGTCAGAATGGTCTCCCCAGAGCGGCTGACAATCATGAATGCTGCTCCTCCTCAGTGGACTCACTAAAAATAATCATCACTTTTAAACAATATAGGCACAGTTTGTTGATATTTGCCAACTTCACTTGAATTTACCAAGTAAAATGAGCTAAAATTTGAAGTTTGATCATTTAATTTTTATTCATCATTCATCAGATAGATAGATAGATGGATAGATAGATAGATATAGATATAGATATATAGATATAGATATATAGATATATATATACTCACTGGCACTGGCAGGGCGTAGGACAAGGCCCCCGACAGATGATAGGCGTGTAGGCTGTGCAAAGAGACTCCTGAGACAATTCAGCACATAACTGCAGAATGTAAGATGCTGGCAGAGAAAGCGTACATGGCACAACACAACCAAGTGGCGGGCATAGTGTACAGTAGGGGTTGCATGACTTCAGATTTTTTTAAGTCGACACTAATGTGATGAAAGTCAAGTCGACGTCGACTAGGAGGAGGGAATGCTTTGCAATAACTTGTATTTACTGACAATGGTCAGCTCATACACAGAATTTACACACAACAGCAATTAGGATCAAGTATCAACAACAACCAGCAACTCTTAACGCTGTAAAATTTTATGTGACATACCTACACATTGTTAGGCTACATCTCCCAACACAGGCAAGAGCCTGCAAGCCTAGTCATCATCACAGTCCTGCTCAGTCACAGTTTCAGTCACAGGTTTTGTTTTTCGGTCCTGGTTTGCATGCAAGAACACAAGCGCATCAACGTGAGCTGGGTGAAGGCTCGCCCGCTGTCGCGTGATGGTATTTCCAGCTAGTGAAAAAATCCTCTCGGTGTGCTTGTCGCCGGGACAGCTAGGTAACGTTTGCACAACTTGGCCAAACGGGGGAATCTGTCCACGTTCTGGGCCCACCACTGCAGCGGGTTCTGCATGGTGGGAATTTGCGGTGTTTGCAAATAATCACGGACCTCTTCGTCTGTGGTGTAATAATTCCGCGCTCTCCTTCCACTTTGATAGTGCGGCTGTTCAAAATCCTGCTTGAGCCTGGCCTTTTTCCCCGTTACTGGTTCTCCCTCACCATCATCCACGTCCTCACTTTGCACACCCTCAACTAGAATAAATGAATGACTAGGGTTATCAAAGCTGCGCATTTACAAATAGAAGGCAATTTAAATCAATGAGGGCGATGGGCTAATTTCACTCAGCGCACTCACCTGTTCCTGCAAGCGGCTCTGCCTCCTCCAGCGGGGCATTCAGGTGGCTCTGGGCGGCCTCTCTTTTACTCTCCGGGATGAACTGAAGATGCTTGAACCGGGCATCAAGCATGCAGGCCACAATAGGGATGGATTCCATCAGGTCATCCAACTCCAGCTTAAATCATTTTTGTAACTGCTCTCGAACCGTAATCTTGAAGGTGCGCACGGCAGCAAGGTCAGATGGTTGAACACGCAGGGTGGTGTTGATCATGTTGAAAATCACCGGATAGATGAAACCTCACTTGCAGCTCACCACACATTATTTCAGTAGCCTTGGCCAAGGGCTGCAGTACCGGAATAAGCTGTTCCACCAGCTCCCACTGTGATGCTCTCATAGCGAGTGACTTCTGGACAGTTGGTTTTGTGACCGTTTCATCCGAAAGCACAGACTGCACTGCAATTCTTTGTTCGAACAGCCGCTGGAGCATGACGACTGTGGAATTCCACCGGACCGGGCAGTCAGTCTGGAGTTTGTTGGCTCTTACGCCAAGCTGTTCTTGTCGTCTCTTTAAGGCGCAGGTTGCCAGTGCAGAGTGGCGAAAGTGGCTCACAACTCTCCGTGCTGCATCAATGGCCTTCACCACATCAGGTAAGACTAAACCAGATTTTATGGCCAGCTGCAGCGTGTGCATCCCAGATCTTTGGGGAACTTTTCACATATCTCCATGTCTAAGTTCATGTTACTGGCATTATCGTGGACCGTGCTAAACACCTTTATGTCCCACTCCTTGATTATCTCAGACAGACGATCAGCAATATTTACAGCCATGTGCCTTTCTGGCACCATAGACGTGCACAACACTCGGGCCTGCAGTTTCCAAGCATCAGTGTAGTGAGCTGTTACAGTGATGTACAGGTCCATGGTGGAAGATGTCCACAGATCAGCTGTTAGCGACACACTCTGGCCTTTCATTTCTTTCATGATATTTTCACGCAGGCTGTCGTACTGATGTTTGATCGTGTTCCATAGCATGTTGTAAGACGGGACATCGTAGCTAGGTTAAAAAAACTGAAGCATTTCTCTGAAGCCCTCTCCGTATACTGCCGCTAAAGGTCGAATATCTTTGACGATAAAATTCACCAGCAAACTGGTGATTTGCTGTCGTCTTTTCTCTGTGACCGGAGGGCGTTTGGTGACGTCATTAATTGACTGCTGACGTGAAGATTTAGGGTGTTCGTCAGCTAGTGTTAGCGGGTGCCTTTTCAGATGGGTGTGCATAGCACTTGTGCTCTTGTATTTGAGGACAGACTTGTATATTTTGCAAGTGACCATGCTACAGTTCTCATTTTTGGTGAAGTATTTCCACACGATTGATGCACCACTGCTACTTTGCTGTGCTGACCCACCAACTTCCTCACCTGTTGGCTTCTGTGAGGTGTCCATGTTGTTACCGCCAAAATCACATGATCAGAGATTAGTCGACGTTACGTTCTAAACGTCATTTTAGACTACTGAAGTCGACAAATCGACAAGTCGACTAGTCTGTACAACCCCTAGTGTACAGAAACATTTGTGCAGAGTATGGGCTGGAGACCCCAAGGTCAAGGTGGGAAACACCTCTGAAGGTTGCGGAGAATGACCAAGCAAAGATCCTGTGGGGCTTCCAGATACAGACTGACAGAATGGTGATGGCGAACCAACCAGACATAGTGGTGGTGGATAAGCAACAGAACAAAGCCGTGGTGGTGGACATTGCAATACCAAGCGATGGTAATATCAGGAAAAAGGAACACGAGAAACTAGGGGCTCAAGAAAGAGCTGGAGAAGGCATCTGGTAGAGGACCCGAGCTGGATGAGGGTAAGGGAGACCAACCACCGAGGAAGGTGAGGAACACATTTTTTTTTTATATACATATATATTGCATGTCATGGCACCACTTTTCAGATACTACCACATTGTTTAAATCAGTTAAGAGAATATTTTACTTAAACCTATAAGCAAAAATCCCAATACTAGCCTATGGAGCTCAACAGTGACTGCCCGCCCCTCAGTTCAGGGATTATCAGCTACGTGTTAGCTAATGACCACAAGACCTATAAGTCTCCTAAGCTATTTAAAATCTGTTTCTGAAACTTTATATACCACAAAGTTATTAAAACATTTAGCAGAATATTATGTTTTTTAAACTGTTTTTTTGGATTTAAAACAACCTCATTATGAATATTAGTCTTTGTGGAGCCTTTGAATTGTTAGTATTTGAATTTTTTGAAAAGTCTATGGGAAAAATGAATGGAAAATTAAGTTCAGGAACCATATCCATATTAATGGGTTTCAGTTTCCAGGTTATATTTTGAGAACTTGTTCAAACGATATTATTTTTGCTTTTGAATTTCTGTGGCAACAATGCTAGATTACTGCAAAACAACCTCAGTTCCCCTTTTAAAACATAACCACATTGTTTACAAGCACTCTTACTGCATATTGATTCATTATCAGTGCATTCCTGAAGAATAACTCTCTGTCTATTTGATTCATAGTCCGCTACTGGTGATGTCAGCCTTCCAATGAAAGTGACGGGTGGTGGAGATGCCAGGCTCTTTTATCTGAATGAGCAGCATCCCTTTTTGCCCCCTTCCAATTGACTTGCACACATCAGCTGTTGTCTGCTGTGATCAATTACCCCAGATGAAAGTGACAAGGGCCGCTGCACCTTTTACAGTGGAGCGTTTCCTGTTCAAGCCCAGACCTGCTCTAGAGTGATGGGACATCTCTGTCAGCAGATCTATCTCCTGGAAAAGCCTCTCTCTCTGCGGCGACACACTGAGACCGCCAGACGAGCCTACGCCATGGAAGAGAGGTGTCACTTATTGGATGACCCTCCCGTATATTGGTGGGAAAAGAATGAGGTGTCAGAACAAAAAAATTGGTAATAGACTGGAATACATTAAATGAGCTGGAGTAGTGTCCACCGGACCAGAACCAATTCTGACCAGTATGTCTTTTCTTTCTTTCTCTTTTTTTCAAAGCTAGTTGCAGATTCAGGAGCGAGTGCCAGTGAGGTGAGAGGTATGGTGGGATTATAAAGGAGCAGGTGGTAGAGCTGGGGCAGAAAGGGGAAAGGTGAAGAAATGTACATTGAATTCATAGTTCTTTATGAGAAAATGGTTCTGTGCTGTTTATTTGACCTTTTAACCCCTTATTGGCACATGTATACTTTCAAAAGTAAAGCATTTTAAAGACATATACACTTGGCAAGCACTTACTTCTTCCAAGGTCATTATCACTACGTTTACATATACACAAGTACATCTGAATATGTTCTTGATCCTATCTTCGTCCTTCATAGCAACTAGAGAACCGGTCAAACCACTCTTGTCCCTGTCTACAATCAAGTTAAAAAGCCGAATGCATTTTATAAGGACTAACAAATTTTCAAGGGCATCTTATAATAAGCATTTTAAAACATTATAGCTCTAATTGCAAATAAAAATACATATAACCACACTTTTGCAACTATAGATAAGCGGCAACTCATTTACCTTAAGCACTGGATTTTTAATCCGTTGCGCAGTGCAAATAAACATCTTTACCCTGGGCTCAGACTGCACCCAGTTCAGGTGCAGAGCAGTGTTGGACTGGTCTTATTGCTGTGACACTCACACGAGGACTGGAGCTCTGCTGTGCTGTTGTGGTCACCGCCTTTGAAGGCTGCTCACGTGAGATCATGTGTTCACATGATAACTATTCATTTATTAAGGGCTACGGTGGGCTACAGCGAGCTGCGGTGAGTCTCTGGAAAAAGTAGACTTCAACTGAATTGATCCAGAGCGCTGTGGCACCTCCGCCGGCACCACCAGACTGCACCAGGCTGCACCAAGCCCGGGGTGATGGTCGTTATTACTTTCACTTTT
This sequence comes from Taenioides sp. WSHXM2023, assembly GCA_029959045.1. NCBI lineage: Eukaryota > Metazoa > Chordata > Actinopteri > Gobiiformes > Gobiidae > Taenioides > Taenioides sp. WSHXM2023. The sequence goes on along the minus strand of CM057100.1, from coordinate 15,983,474 downwards.
AAACCAGCAGACGTACTTAGAGTGACTACGTACGTTCAAACACATCTAATATTTGCCTGGCTGTTTTGTGCTGTGGAATACCTCCACGAGTGTGTTCAGACTGAACTGTAAACATGCAGTCGTGCTCTGAGTGTGTTCTGACTCCAAATATACAGCAAAAGGAAAATTGTTTGAGTTTCACAGCTCATCCAAGCGGCTTCTTCATTCTCCAAATGTGTTTAGACAACAACCCCAATTAAAACTCTGCATTTACATGCATTTTTGAAATCCCTTTCAATACGGACTATGGACCACTATTCCTATATCTATTCTTTAAATTAGTCATATTTTGTTACTTGAGAATGCAAACTTAATTCTGTAGTTGTCTGCAAGCCAGAGACTTCCATGTGCTCGTCTCTCCATACAAAGGTATCCACTAGGGGTTGACTTTTTTCTCTAATTGTATGATTTGAATTTTAAGTCCTAATATTTACAACTTGCCATAAATGGGATCTGATAAGTGTGACACAACAAAGCTTGCATGGTAAGGGAGAAGCAAGCTTTCATCATTCCATTTGTAATAAATGTCACTGCTTTATTACTGATTTGCATTTGCATGTTGGCACGGCTCTGCAGCATCATTATGGAAACATAATGCCTCTTGTGACTCTTATTTGTTTGGCATTTGAAAAGAATTAAATGTACATCACACGCCCCTCACCGCTGCATCCTCGCGCCTCTCTCCAGCCTTCTAAATCTCACCGCATCGCTGGGAAAGCTGCTGGGATCTGCTATTTTGTTCTCTTTGGGATTGCTGCCTCCTTCCACTTGATCCGAACAGTCAGCTTAGGGAGCTTGTGGCACACAGGCGTACAAGTTGCCAAGGAACTGTCACAGAGATGTCCGCACAAAGGATTTCTTCTGCTCACTAGTGGAGTTTGATATGCACCCGCCAGCCTCCTCTATTATTTGAACGTACACAGAGGTAGGGGGTGATCCAATTGCAGCCGCGGGAAATGCTGAATTTTAGATAGAGAAACCCAGTTTAGTAACAACAGTGACAGCTAGTGATATTAAAGGGAGAAGTGAGATGGGAGGAATAGCTTGACAATGCTGGCAACAAGATATATTTATTCAAAACAGTATTGTCTGGTAGTATGTAAATACAATCTGAAGGAATTGGGACAAAAGTATGGGTGCAAAATATTTAAACATTTATGAAAATATTAGGAAATGCAACCTATAGTCATTCTATGTTGAATGAATAGCTACAAGGATTTGTTATGGAGATACCACACCACATTTTTGGATAAGCTTAAAGATGTCAGTGATGTTTTGAAACCATGCAGCCCCATTGGGAAGCCTATCTTTCCTGCCATATCTTACAATCTTCTCTTTCCTTCCACTTCCCCAAACACTAATTACACTAAACTGTCTTTCCCCTGAGATTACTTCATCTCACCTCTCTGATTTCTCCACATCGCCGTGTCACTCAGTTTGGACAGCTTTTGGTCAGAGTGTTGGAAAAACTCGGGAGTGAATCTTTGGCCCCTGTCCATCTAATGGCATCACAAACTCCTGCCCAGTCCCTGACGATGGACAGCCCTCAATCAGTCTAAGCCTTCAAACTGACCTGGCCGTGCAATCATCTCGCTACAGGGGATTAAGCAATCACTCAAACCACCTGGAAAGACTGTTTGTTCACAGTCCCACAGCCTCCATCATATCACATCTACACGTCACGACACTTTGGGGGAAGATTCTTCCAAAACTCTCTGATTAAGGAACAAAATCTAATGTGTGCACGACATTTACAGTGTCAAATGCCCCTCAGTTCTTTCATTTAGGATACAGGCTTGTCTTTGCTCTCCTAATTGGACATTGTTGCTTGATTATATCTATTATACAATCAGCATAATGAGGAGCTTCACAGGGGATGGGGAGCCTGCCTGTAGCAACACTGAACGAGAATTTGAGTTTAGTGAAAAGATTTTATTTTATTTATGTATTATGACAATTTGCCATTGACTGATTGCGTTAGGTAGGATACAAGGTTCAATAGGATTTGGTGGAAGTGTATTGCTCACAGTTTTTGGAAAGTATGTTTCAAATTCAGAGCATCACCTGACAAAATACTGAGAAATATTTCTTATTTTGTTGATTAACAATCATTAGTTCTAAGCATTTGAACAATAAAAAAATATAGTGATTGGTGTCTGGTGTTAAAATATAGTGATTCAATTGAAGACTTGACAAAACAAGTTCATGCCACGTTATCATAAGTTTGATTCCAAACTTCCAGAGGTTGTCTAACCTCATCATTTGTCCCTAAAGGTGAACTTGTCCAGGTAGTTCTAGTCAACAGTCAATGACATCCTCTCCATAATGCATATTCATGTCAGCTGAAGCCAGCTGTTTTAAAAAGACTGTCTCAATGTCAAAGCCTTTGTGGAAATAATGCTAATAAATGTGATCCTCATCCCTCCACAGGCCACAACTAGTTCACTTTTACCTTGTACACCATCAGGTGTGTACGCGGGTAGAGAAAACACACACATTCACATTGGTGCACTGAATGAAAGAACCTTATTACACACTAAAGTGCAGGGTTGATTGAGGACTGCATCTCCTTATACCAATCTCAGACCAAGCTCATCCACTGCTAAATGTCACCGTGTTACTACAAATGAAAAGGATTTGCTGACAGTCATTTTCAATCACACCAGCCGCTCTCTCATCACCTCTCAAGTGGGCCCTATTTAAAAGCAGCCTTGGTCCTGGACTTATTGCATCTTCAGTTTAGTTTGTGTCAGAGGTGGAAAGCTTGAAAACAGACTTTTCCCACATTAGGTACACTAGAGACAGCTGCCAAACACACATTCACCTAATTCTTAAAATTATGTTCTGAGTTGTACAATGAACAATAATTGTATCACAACTTGACTTGATAAAGGAAACTGAAAAAAAAAAAAAAAAAAAAAACTACTGACTTTAACTTCTACATATGAGGGTATGTCAAACTTTTTTGAGAGGGTGTGTCAATGTTTTTTTTCTTTATGTTTACTACTTACTACTACATTTTATATACATATGGAAGCTATAGAGAATTAGGTAAAGAGAAAAAGTTAAATACCAACCAAATATTTTGTTTTATATATTTTATATCAAAATCTTCGCCACCTTGTGCTTTATCGACAGTGCTGCAAAAATCCTTGGTCTTCTCTCAGTGAGCTTTGAGATGAAATCTCCTGAAATGGTTACACTTCACAGGTGTACTGCATCAGGGTCAAGAAATACCAATAGTGCAAATTAAGGTTCAAAAGAAAATCAAATGATCTAAAATAAGTTTTGAGTCATTTTCAATATAGTTTTTATTTGCTTCCATAGCCTTCCATAGTTTTGATGCCATCAGTGAGAATCTACAATTCAAATAATCATGGAATTTAGAGAAGAATCTAAATGGTAAATAGTCACATTTTTGTATAGAGCTTTTCCACCTTCAAGGCACTCAAAGCGCTTTACAACAAGGAATCACTCACCCATTCACATTCACACACACATTCATACACCAGTGTACGCAGACACTGGGGGCGAGGTAGGTTAAGTGCCTTGCCCAAGGACCCAAGGACACAACGGCAGCATTCATCTGTGGGAGCTGGAATCACACCAGCCAACCTCTGAGTCAGTGGATTTGACCGCTCAACCAATGATGTTTATGTCAAGAGCATTAATAAAGCATTAAGAAAGACTTTATTCATAGTGAACAAATAGTTTATTAAGAATGGCTCAGATTTAGTAACTACCTCATGAATACCCTAACTCCTAACTTTTCACACTTAATTAGTTGTTATTAAGCCTGACTTATTCTTATTAAACTATTAATAAACCTTTTCACCATTGTGAATGAAGTCTTTCTTCATGCTTTATTAAGGCCTATTAAGTAGTTATTATAAACTGTACCAATTTTTTTTATCATTAAAAGTACATATTTCACCTTTGCTTCTCTACCTCCATTTAGTGTCCATATGTGGGTAATTTTCCCCTGCATTTGCATTCAGTATGAGTCAGGCAGCGAGGACGTCAGTCATTAATCATGGCCCAATGAGAGCTGTCAGACCATTGTCATGCTTGTCAAACGGGGCTCTCTAAACTCCGCCCTTATCAGTAATGGGGATCTGTGACCCACCTGAGCGCTGTGGAGCTGGAGGTGACCCCTGTAGGTGGAGGTGTGTACGTGCGCGCTGATGGTCAAGTGTGCCTGATTGTCTCCTGCTTTGTCCTTTCCTTCCTCCATCACAACCTTTGTCACTATTCCACAATCAGAAGCCATTTAACTGACACGCTAAGAAAGAAGAAGAGTTAAAGGTTCTACAGTACATAAAACTGAGTTCTATGAGCTTTAAGATATATGTCATTATGTTGTTACCGCCTCAAAAACATACCTGGAGTTGTGTTTTGTTTCATTCACCCATGTTTTAGTAATCCTGCATTATTAGTCTGTCTACATCTCCAAAGCTCAAAAAGCTCCTTGTGATGTCATGTTGCTGTAGTTTTCAAGTTAACAGGTATCCTTTACCTTTAATTCAGTAGAGATTGGCAATTCCAGGGCTGAAATTATCTAAATGATTCTAGTGAAGGTGTATGGAGTTTAAAAACACAGTGGAGCAGTTCCCATATGCCATCACAAAGTGTTTTCCATTTAAGAAAAATATATGCAGCGTTTTTGAGTTAAACGTGTGAATGAAACAAAACACAACTCCAGGTTTGCTTGTGATGAGGAAACAATATTATAACATAAAGCATAAATTCTACTCATTTTAGCCTGTCTTGGGACCTGGATAAGAAGTGCACGCAAGTTTGGAGTAGCTTACAGAACTTCACAGTGCAGATATGAACACTACATGCAATATAAAGTGCAATGTTGACTTGTTGTGTTTTTTTCTCTTTTTCATGTATCTTTGTAGAAACTGTTGACTTAAGTGTGACTATATCTGTAACATAAGCTTTTCTTGTATGAGCCAACATAGTTTAAACTTTACGCAAACAGAAAGTAGGAACCATAATTAACATTACACAATAAGAAGCCAAACCACGAAAGAGATATTCGGGTTTTCCTGTGGCCCGTGACACTAAATCCATGCCAGAAGCGGCTGGTGTGAGACAATGCTTCGCTCGGATTGGCTTTGTGTCACCCCTTTTTTGGTCACTCCAAATAACACCTTGATGTCCATTATCTGCACACATAATTGCCATATTGATTTTCCTTGTTGCTTTTCTTTCATCCCACAATGTGTTCACCTGCCATTGTTCAGAAGTCGTTTCGAAAGTAAAAGGCTGAATAATCATTTTGTGGTAGAGATTAAAGGAGTATGGCACTCACTGAAATAATGTTTTTAAGAAGCTGTTTCTACACAGGTAACTACGGATGTGTATGTGTGTCAGCTCTAAAGAGGACATTTGCAACAACAAAGAGTAACATATACAGGCAAATGACAAAAGTTTAATGTGTGGAGTCCATTTGTATTATCCTATACAAATTGCACTCATGATTAAAGTTTGTCTCCTATATGTACCAAGGTTAACCCAAAAAATAGCACATTAAAATAAAGAATTAATACATCTAAAGGCCTGTATTTGACTTTGAGTGACTTTGGGTGGGGCTGAAATTCTGAAACATGTTTATTACGAATGGTTAAAAATCTAGAATTTAACTTAAAAACAAAATGTGTCCCGAGCAGGATTCAAACCTGGTCTTCAGTGTCTGATGTCTGACCAATGACACCGTCAGAGGTTGGAGAAGACTTACCTTACTACAGAGCAAAAACCAACCAGTGACTTGCATTTTTGTGACACTGTTGGTTTCTTTTTCTATATCTGCTCAGTTATATATCTAATCAGTTAAACCAGTGTTAGCTTACACAGCACTCTGTATAAAAACTTGTGATCCCTGTGAAAAGTTATGGTTCAAATTTTTGAAAGTGAAAACTTGCAAAAGTTAAAGCAGGTTTAAGAAGTTTATATATGGCAACAGTTAAAGCTTTAAATAAGTTGAGTACAAAAGATGGTGAATTAAAAGTGTAATTTAGAGGCACTTTGGCAACATCTGTTAGTTGTATATACTAAAGAATAGAGGCAACTTTCGGCATTGAAGTGAATGGTAATATTTTATGATAATTTAAATTAATAGTAAGAGTTTGAAAAGTAATAGCAAAGAGGACATAATCAGTCCAAATATTTCATTCGAGGATCTTGAAATTATGGCAGAGATTCTGAAATACAAGAGCAAATAGTGACTTATCATTCTTAACGAAAACAACAATGCTATGGCAATATCCAGATTTTACCATACAAACAGTCCATTTGGTGATCCAACCCTGTGCAATAGCAGATTTAAACCTCTAACCATGGAGCCTCATTATATATTCAGACCACAAATACAACAGTGCCGTAGTCATCAGTCCTGCTCCGTTTGATCTACCAGATTTCAAAGAGAAGCGAGAGGCGGTGTCCTGCCATTGGAGGGACCGCCACAATAAACTGTACAAAGGAAGAGCTTCGGGGACTGGACTGTGTGGTTGTGTGCGTGTGTGTTCATATCTGCTCCTCTGATACTGTCTTTGGAACGCCACAAAGAACACACACAAAAAGGCCTGTCTCTGATCTGCTTCCTCTGTGTGAACGGGGCAGAGTCTAAACTTAATCTGTCTTTATTACCTCCATCACTGAAGCGACTTTGCACACCTCCTCTATACATAAACAGGAAGCCCGGGGAGAACTAAGGGTAGTGTTTTAATTAAGCTAATTACTAGAATTAAGATAGCAAATAATGAGATCAGACAGAGAAATTTACATCTAACTTGTGTATGGGAAAGGACGTATTTGATAGTTGAAATATTTTCACCAAGAGGCCCAATTTTGTATGGGATACATAGACTGTATTTATAAATGGACATAACTAACCCACTAGCTGCTGTTTTCCAAATAGTAAGTGTGCATAGGGGAGCTTCCGGCTAATTTTGGTAATTCTGGTAATTATTTGGTCTTGTCCGTAATGTCCGTATGTCCTATTCCTAATATGGAGTCTGGCTCCAAAATCACCAATATAACCACTAGCCTCGTGACCTTCATTTGACTGGAGCTGAACGCTATGAGTGACATCACACTCCCTTAATCTATGATTCAAGAGGAAATAAAAATCATATTATGTATTTAATATTATACAAGGCAGGATAGTACCCAATACAGTTGACATATCTGAACTGTTATTGCTACAAGTGCAGGTTAAAAGTAATAGCAGAAATAATAGTTATTGTATTAGTTGTTGCGGTGGTACCAACAAGTAAGTACTTTCGATATGTGTTTAATACTTTTACTTCGATTCAAATGAAGTTGCTTTACTTCTTCCTCTTACCTTGCATATCTGTGTGTGGCTGCCTGTTTCCTGTAATTGCTCCGTAATGGTTTGCACTCTGGCATCCCTTCAAACTCTCTAATGTCCAAGAGGGCAAGGTCAATGGATATTATTACCTATTAGCCCAAATTTGGACTAATCATTTGGATTCTTCTCTGTGCAGATAAGTCAGCTGAATGTGGCATTTTCAACAATCTGTGGCCATATGGTTTAGACCAGGGGTGCCCACACTTTTTCAGCACGCGAGCTACTTGTAAAATTACCAAGTCAAAATGATCTACTGTCTACAAAAATGCAAATAATTTATTTATTCATAAATATATTGAGAATTCTTTACATGTACAATGTATGTTCATGCATAACTGCATGGACCCATATTACTCAATTTAACTACATTTTTTGTCATTACCTTACTCTGATGACTTGCACTGGATGGAATCAGCTAGGGATGCATAGTCCAGACAGTAGCTGCTGACAGCCAGCCTCAAGCACACTTCAGTCATGGTGGAACAGTACTTGGACTAAATGATCTTCATGTGGAAAAAGGCTGACTCACACAAATAAGTTTTTATAGATCTATCTCCATTTTATCTGATAAATATTAATTTAAACTTAAAATAAGCCAAGCAAACTGTACTGCACTTAAACACTCTGCTCCCCTTTTTTGGACCCTCACCCAGTTTGAGAACCCCTTCTTTTATTTTATTATTATTATTTTTTTTAACCAGTTTTTTTTTTTTTTTTTTTCCCCAAGTTCTTAACTGGAGTTACATTCTCTTACTAGTTTTGCAACAGTATTTACCAGCCTCTGTGCTGTAGGCCTGCTCTGTGCGGACACTAACATAAATTTAGATTAGTTTTTGCTTCTTTTCGTCTTGCTCTTCTATTCAGCGCGCATTGAGGAGGGAGCCTGTATGCTCTATATGCAGGGAGGTGCGAGAGCGCGAAAAGGCGAGGAGAGGCGCGCTGACGGGAGGCAGATGGACAGGTAGGATGTTTTAAAAAGTTTAATCTGCCCTGTGATACATACAGTACTGGTACGCAAGGGTACACGCTGTTGCGTACAAGCTGCGCGCGCTGGGGGCGCGTGTGGTGACGTGCCGCGCAGGGTCCGCGGGTTCCAGACGAGCGCAGGCTGCAGTGGGAAGCCCCGCGCGGTCCCGCACACCGGCACAAGTTTATTGCCAACAGCAGCGGCCGTAATGAAATATGATCGCACTCATCTCGAGACCAAGACCGGTATCGAGTACTACGACACGATCTACCCACACTACCTTGGCGATCGACTGGTAGATCGCGATAGTTGTATTGGGCACCGCTGGTTTAGAACATAGAATTGGGACAATTATACATTTCTAATAAAGAGTCTACAAAACAAGGGATTTCTTAGATATAAAATTGAAATTATTTTTTGACATTGAAAGAAGAAATCTTGTAAACATAAAATTTTATAGATAGATTTGCAAAGCCCACAATCTGCTAGTTACTTTTTAATTGCATTCTTTTTCAGTTGTCATTCCTTGCCCAATCTTGTTTTCACTACAGCTTTTATATGGTTGTTGTTGTATTTATCACAAACTCACATGCTTTATTCTTGTTCATGTATTAATGTCACTGAGAGATAGGCAGAGGCTGTTGAAAAATCCCGGGAGTAATTTGTGCACAGTATCCCTGAAGGTTAGAAAGAAGATGGAAACCAAACTCTTCACGACCTTTGCCCTCTCTGTGGAGAGTACCCAATGGAAGTGTTTAAAGCAACAGGGAGCAGACACTGCAAGTGGGTTTGAAGACACAAAAGCCTTTGAAATGTACAATCTAATTCTTTCTCTAAAATGCATTGATTTCCTGTACAGCTGTTTTACCCTAGTTCTGTTTCCTTATAGATGTTTTAATTTGAATGAAAGCCAGCGCATTCCCTTTGTAATCTTGAGAGTAGCGCTGACAGTTACAAGTGTTTTATTTGACAGTCAGTAGTGTTACGTGTACTAAAGAAAGTCGGCTTACATTGCAGAATAATATTGGTTCGTAAGCACTGAGACAGATTATCTTCTCTCAATTCCATTATAATAGGTTTAATTTCAATAGCTTGGTAAGCAACTTTTGTCTTCCCATTTTGTCTTTACAGTACACAGTGCTCATCTCAACCATCAAGTGTTCTAATGCACAAAAACTGCTACAGTCTTGGCCTTATTTTCAAAGCAACAGAGAAGGGTATTTTTTCTCCGTTTACACAGCCGTCCCTTACATGTCATAGGCGTGCCTCTGAAGCAATTTTCCCAATTATGAATAATTCACCTGATATTATTCTAAAGGTCATCTTATAGTAATTAGCACGCTGCTGTTGACCAAACAGCCTCCAGGTACCTGATGGCTGGTTTAATTACAATTGGAAATGAGTGTAGTGTTTGACAATCTCTATATGTTCTCCTGACACCTCAGCAGACGACACCTTAAGCACGGCGCCGGTTTTACAATAAGTTGGCTTGTTAGCAGATGGGGACAGAGGGTACTGGGGCAAAGAATTGGTACGCTTCGTTAGGATCACAAAGTTCTTTCTGTTTAAATATGCAGTAATTACAGACTATGCAGATTGCACAAGTTTGGTATGTACATGTTTTGACAGCGCAAACATTTCCTGTCTCATTATTAGCCAATTACCATAATATGTGGACCTTGAAAGGATCCAGTCTGCTTAAGACACATAGCCACTTCTAGATTCTTTTAGAATCTCAAAAAGTTTCAGTATATATGTTTGGCAGCAAATTACAGTGTCACGTGGGCCGATCATCATGACCATTGCACAGTACCATGTTGTCTTGGATTATATTATTTGGCAGTAAAAAGGTAATTACTATATATATATATATATATATATATATATATATATATATATATATATACACACACACACACACACACACACACACACACACACACACACACACACACACACACACACACATAATATATATGTGCAAATATGTATCTTTTGGCTAGAATATATGCCTAATTTGGTTACATGGAAGCAAATCGTTAGTTTGATCATAGTTATTCACATTTAAATATGCAGTAATTACCAGACTATGCAGATTGCTGTAGTTTGGTATGTACATGTTTTGACAGTGCAAACACCCCCTGTCTCATTATTAGCCAATTACCATAGAAAACAAAGGTGGCAGCTCACAGCCTGCTCCCTTAAGGCAGATGGGGACCCAACATATGTCGGTGGGGTGCAGGGATCACACAGTCCAGCTCGCCTCGGCCGCACTACATGACATTGCTTTTGGAGATGCTGTCATGTTGCCTTGTTTTTGAACATCAACCCCTTGCAACTGGAGTGTGCACTTGATGTCTTCCACTCTGTGGGCTTGTATGTATTCATAAGAGAACACTGGGCAGAGCATTAAGCCAAAAGGACCTGAGGTAGGATGCAGAGTGTCCCGGGGGGATTGTCGGAGCGGTTGTAGGGGTTTGCTTTGGAGGCATCACAGTCTTCATGGATGGGTGGGTGGATACACAGATTGATGGATGGCAAGAGAAAAAAAAAAGAGAAGTGGTGTGGAGAGAGTTACTAGGAATAAATATAAACCCGCTATGTCCACTCCATGTCCCTGTATCATACAGAAAACCATGATGGCTGCTGGTAACACAGACTGCCTTAGGGGTGTTTGAAAGAGTTATAAAGGAATGGTGACATACATTTGGATAAAGTATACTTGTATTATGAGGGGCGCCGGAGATTGTAAATAAAGACACCAGACACTGAGGAATTGTAAATTCAACTACTACTATATACTACTACTATAGTTCACAAATACATGACCCCTGCTCTACACACGAGTCATGTATATCCAATAATATGAATTAACCCTGCAACCAGTGGTGGATCACTTTTTTGTGATGCATTTCTTAAGCAAACAAACAAACAAACAAACAAACATATATATATATATATATATATATATATATATATATATATATATATATATATATATATATATATATATATATATATATATATACACACCTATATCATATTATCATTTCATGACTAGACTTACAGGTTAGTTATGTATTTTCTCTTTCTGTTTAATTTTTTTAGAAAATAAATTCAATATGAAAAGCAGCACTATTGAAGTAGCATGAGCCTTTACAAATCCTTTAATTAGAACATGTGTATGTGAAATCCCTTGTGTCTTTGATCACAGATGTAACAGTCTTCTAAGTAAAGCAAAAGGGAAACAGTGCAGTTTGAAGACTCAATTTTTAATGCCTTAAGTAAAATTCAAATACAAGAAAAAAAAAATCATTTCACCATATGAGGGATAATTTTTTCATCAATGTAAATGGGATATTTTACAAAGGCATGACAACACAGTAGCCTATAATTGTAACTGACTGATACTGATTTTTGCTGGCAAGCGCTAAAGCCTTTCTCATAATAAAGCGGAATTCAACCTGACTCACTGGTGACTAATTTACAAGCATATACTTAATATTTTCATATATTTTTACAAGATACATTAGTGTACATAAAATATTCCGGCACGGTGCATGCCAGTATACAGATATGTGCACAGTACAGTCATACATACACGCATACATGCACTTTTTCAACACACTCAGACACACTCATCAGACATTTTTATGCATATGGAGCCTTTTTTTTTACATTTCAGATTGTCCACTTGATTAGTATTTTCTTTACAGTGAATTCCAGTGTCAGCCTAAAGCATCTTTCAAGTTCATTACCACCAAACAGGGGTACCGCTATGTACATTTGAGTCGAGGTGGGTTGTGTACAAAGTAGTAGTAGAAGTTTACGTTGTATAAACTTTTAGACAGACAGAGATAAACTATATTGCCAAAAGTATTCGCTCACCTGCCTTGACTCGCATATGAACTTAAGTGACATTCCATTCTTAATTCACAGGGTTTAATACAACGTTAGTCCGCCCTCTGCAGCTATAACAGCTTCAACTCTTCTGGGAAGGCTGTCCACAAGGTTTAGGAGTGTGTTTATGGGAATTTTTGACCACTCTTCCAGAAGCACATATGTGAGGTCACAGACTGATTTTGGACAAGAAGGCCTGGCTCTCAGTCTCTGCTCTAATTCATCCCAAAGGTGGTCTATCGGGTTGAGGTCAGGACTCTGTCCAGGCCAGTCAAGTTCATCCACACCAAACTCTCTCATCCATGTCTTTATGGACCTTGCTTGTCATGTTGGAAGGGGAAGGGGCCATCTCCAAACTGTTCCCACAAAGTTGGGAGCATGGAATTGTCCAAAATCTCTTAGTATGCTGAAGCATTCAGAGTTCCTTTCACTGGAACTAAGGGGCCAAGCCCTGAAAAACAACCCCACACCATAATCCCCCCTCCACTAAACTTTACACTTGGCTCAATGCAGTCAGACAAGTACCGTTCTCCTGCAACCGCCAAACCCAGACTCGTCCATCAGATTGCCAGATGAAGAAGCGTGATTCGTCACTCCAGAGAACACATCCCCACTGCTCTAGAGTCCAGTGGCGGCGTGCTTTACACCACTGCATCCGATGCTTTGCATTGCATTTGTTGATGTATGGCTTGGACGCAGCTGCTTGGCCATGGAAACCCATTCCATGAAGCTCTCTATTCACTGTTCTTGAGCTAATCTGAAGGCCACATGAAGTTTGTAGGTCTGTAGCGATTGACCCCGCCCCGGCAGTTTACGTGGCCTACCACTTTGTGGCTGAGTTGCTGTCATTCCCAATCGCTTACACTTTGTTATATTACCACTGACAGTTGACTGTGGAATATTTAGGAGTGAGGAAATTTTAGGACTGGACTTGTTGCGCAGGTAGCATCCTATCACAGTACCACACTAGAATTCACTGAGCTCCTGAGAGCGACCCATTCTTTCATAAATGTTTGTAGAAACAGTCTGCAGGCCTCGGTGCTTGATTTTATTCACCTGTGGCCATGGAAGTGATTGGAACAACTAATTTTGATTATTTGGGTGGGTGAATACTTTTGGCAATATAGTGTAGCTTTACACAACAGTGCTGACATTGATTCTAATAGTGTGGGTCTACGTATACCAGTTAGTTAGCGGTTTAAGTGCTTTATATATGTCCAAATACTTGATGTGAGTTAGTATGTAAAATAACCAAAATCTGATGTTTGAGAAAATAGGTAAAATATGTGAAAAGATTTTGGAGATGACATGCAAAGTGGAATTGATGACTTTTGGGAATATTTCTGTATCACTGACATAAACTTGCAAACAATATATAAATAAATAAGATAAATAAAACCAGACTCACTGAATTAATTTAATCTCCAAAGCAAAATCTTACACTCATGCCGTCCATTCACAATTAGCGTGTTCTTTTTCTGTATATGGAGACAGAATGAATAGCATAGGAAAGAAGTCTGGATAATGTGATTGTATTTTTTTGTGCACTGCAGTACTTGTCTAAGGTTTGCACAGTACTGTATACACTAAAAATACCAAAATTCTCATCTCTGTTTATACCTATTAAACATGCTTCCTTGATATGTTGACATTTTGATATGGTTTCGTGAATCTGTCCTGCAATAATGAGCCTAAGAAACAAGCAAATTGGCTCACCAGACCCACAGCTTGCTCCTATATTATGTTTATAGAAGGATGTATTTGAGATGGTTGTTTTCTATTAAATTCATTTTGGTAATTGACTGAGGTGAGATTGAATTGGCCCTGTCCTTGTCCTTGACACACTGTTTTCGTTTAGTGATCGTTTTGGCAAAGCGGGAGATAAATTCACTGTATAACGATCAGTCTCCTGACCCTAGCATGGCTGAGAATAGGAATAGAGCTCCTAAACAGAATTCGCCTGGTTGCTTTCCCTGGAGGCCCCCACATTGTAGTATGGAGTTAGGCCTGTTCCCAATTTGCACGAGGGTAAGGTGAAAATGAATCACATGAATCATACACCTGATGATGTAGACACCTAGCTTAGATGTTACCGCGAAAAGAAAAATGGATATGAGCAAAGTCACTTATTACTGTAGTAATAGATTATACTGCACCCAATCTGTTAAAACGGCAAGTTACTGCAACGGCTCAAGTACATAGCGTTGTCAGTGCAGACGACACACTGGCTGATAGTGTCCAGACAGTGTTTTTTTTGAAAATAGTCACAAATCTAACCCCAAAACACGTCATTTAAAATAGTATATTAAAGGTACATTATATAACTTTATAGATGGGGGTCCATCACCGTCACCTTGTTTCTATGGATATGTCATTGCTCTGCCTGGAATGTTCCACATTATGATATTAAACAGCTCTATCTTACATTTATTAAATTATAGATAGTTTTATAGCTCAAAAATACCTAGAAAAACAGGCATTCTGACTGTGAGTGGGGTCGCCTCTCCAAAGATCTGACCTGAAACTTGGTCTCCATGAAGATAGAAAGGTTTAATAAGATACAGTGAAACATTCCAGACAAAGCAATAACCTCTCCATGGAGAAAAGCATTTAATGGACCATCCACCGGGGGGGTATCTTTGCTTCCAAGTGGACAATGAATCAGAATAATTTATCTTAACTGGGAACCAAAAAACTAAAAAAAAAACAAGAATAAATAAATAAATAAAACACTGCTTTTTACAGTTGTAACTTAATATTTGAAATGTATTGGCACATGCTTTGTTTTTTTATTTTTTATTTAAATGATAACACTTCAGGTTAGTTTCTGAATGGTGCGGTAATGTTCAGTCTCTGGTGGTAAAAGTTTGAAAAAGATCACCTCTGTGTCACGCAGTAAACTACATCTAATGCTGTTTTTATGTTGCGTGGGAAGAACCTAATAGGAATTAACAACAAGAAAATGCCTTGTTATTACGAGAGATGTGAAAGAGATAAAGAAATTTAGCCCACTGGTCGCCTTTTGTTCTTCTATGTCCAATTGAGCTATTGCAGTCCTCATTTACCACAACACAAGCTGCTAGCGAGATCACATATCAAGGTAATTAGACTGAGAATTTCATAATTGGCTCCATAGCTGTTGGTGAACGCTAGAAATCTGAGCAATGCAAACAAAAGGAATAAAAACAAGACTAGGTTCCCGAAGCATCTGTCTACCCTTTCTGCCGAGATACTGCGTGGTGAAGACCTTTCGAACAGAGTGAGTTGGTTCAACCCGCATATGGATCACATCTAAGCACACAGGTCCATGGTGAGGTTTTTTAATGCAAAAGATTACCGGTGAAGTCTTGCACTGGCCTAGTTTTTGCTTTGTAGACTTTTTCTGCAGCCGTCCCCTGACCAAAATAGAAATGTGGAAAAAAAAGCGTATGACTTTTTCTCTGCTAAAGGTTTTGTGCCATACAATAAACAGAGCAATAATTCACAAGAACTTGAAGAGCAACACTATGCACTGACAACTCATAATGAATATTTAGCCCATTTTAGCTCACCCAAAACACATTTTTTGCATTTGTTTATAAGCATGGATGTACACACTTGGAGAATAAGCTAGAGTAATGAGTCGGTACAGTCCCACATCAAAAATTAATATATGAATTGTAAGTCATATTCAGCATCAGTAGTTTAGTTCAATGTAAAATACAAGTTATCAACAATTGTTCAGATTGAGTAAATCTAGTCTATGCAAGATACAACCAGGGACCACCGAATATCTGAACTTTTTTCTCACATTCTGATTGATAGGGACTGCACAATACCCGTGTAAATGATAGACATTTTTTCTGTCTTTTTTGTTTACTTTTCATGTGAAATATAAGTACTTTGGTGCGTCATCAACTGTGCGTAGTTAGGAGCATTTATTTAAACTTATTGAGTGCTGTGTATTTTGGGGATATTGGGAGTGAGCTGGTTCAACAAAATACCTCCACACATTCAGATCATCAAGTCACTGTGGACGGAGCTATATATTTGGAGATGCAATATTTATCTCTTTTTACAGCTGGTGCTCGTGTAAGAAGGATCCACTTCCTCCTCTGGTCTGTTGCCCTGGAGACGAGAAGCTAGCCAACGGGATGACCTTAACAGGCTCCTCTTTCTTACAGTGTCTGTCCAGGGTGTTGTAGAACTGCGGGCGGTTCATTCCTTTGTCTAGATCATCGTTTCTTTTGGGCACGGATCGACCCAGAGTATGCCGACCGTCCATGAGCCCAAAGCTGACCAGGTTAGCTTTGCTGGCTCCGCGCGGGCAGCTCTGGAAGCCGAAGGAGTGCAGGGGGTCGGGGGCAGAGGTGCCGGTGGAGGTGGTGGTGGGGGTGGAGGCCGGGGAACCGCTCACAGGGCTCTGGAAGTGGGCCAGAGCAGGCGGCATCCAGCAGCTGTCAGAGTGGCCCAGGATCAGACACTCCTGGGTGCAGGTCTCAGAGGCTTCGGCCAGGGCTTTCTGCAGGTTCACCTCAATGGCTGAAGGAGAAAAACAAATAGACAACCTGGTTACTCCAAACAGAAATGACAAGTCACCAACAGATGAGGCAAGGATTTTTCAATGTGTAGTTTTTTTCTCCTTTTTTGCAGAAGTGATGATGTCCAAAATGAAAAGACCAGTTGGTATTTTTATATGGTGAACCTTAATTATCAAAACTATTAAAGGTCCTATATTATGCAAAATTGACTCTTGTGGGCTTTACACCATGTGCTGTTACCTCATCAAAAAACATATCCAGAGTTATGTTTTGTTTAATTTACGTATGTTGAGGTAACCCATTATTATTAGCCTGTCTACATCTCCAGCTCAAAATGCTTTGTTCCAGTTTGTGATGTCATCAAGCAATAGTTTTCAAATTACGAGCTACCTTTTACCTTTTGTTCAGTGAAGATGGGTAATTCCAGGGAGGAAATCATCCAAATGATTCTAGTGATGATGAATGGACATTAAAAATACAGTGGAGCACGTCCTGTATTACCAAATGACATCACAAGGTGGTGTTTTCTGAAACAACATTATAACATAGATAAAAAATAAAATAATATGGGCCCTTAAAAGTTCATTACTATACAGTAAAATCTGTAAACTCAAAAGTTAGAGGAGTGTAAGTTCTATTTTAGAGCTTGACACTTTACAGAAGAAAAAAACAAAACATTTTATGTATTTTTATTTGTATTATGAGCTGGACATTTGTTGGGTCTTACAATTACAGAAAAGTAGCAATCATGTTGCTTAGTGATGGGGTTGCAAATGCTATGTGAAAAGATGATTTGTAACAGCACCCACAAAAGCACAGGCTGTTTAAAATGAACTTGCCAAAACAAGCCACACTCAAGCAGTATTTTTTATTTTTTTTTGTTTGTTTTTTGTTTACAGAGGCCATAAAAACACACTGAACTCATAAATCCTATAAGCAGAAAAAAGTTGTCGCCTTATCAGTGTTTGGCCCACTAAATGTCAAGCTTTTAGTAGAATGAACATCGATGAAAATGATAAATGTTTTATTTCATCTTGTAATGAGAAAAACGGCAGCGGAGCATTTCATTCCCATTGCTATTCCCATGACTCCTTCTGTTTACCTACAATATGCAATGTACTCCCTATAGCTTAATTAGGATTTTTAAAAAAAAATCTATGTTTGTGTCGTTGAGCAGCTTTAGTGTGTTAAATATTTAATAAATGACTTCACAAAGCTTTGTTGAGTTTAATCACTGTTGGAGCAGCAGACCTTTCAACTGGCTCGATCTCTTAGAATGCAAAATAAATCGGGTCCAGAAGTTCAAATAATTATGGTATTTTAGGATTTTGTCTTATCCAGGAATGATCTTATACAACCTTTGAATGCCAATGAGCAGCTTCAAGGACTGAAAAATAAGTAAATGAATGAAGAGGTGACTAGGCAATGCTAAACACTCAAACTATCTTATCTCATTATCTGCTCACTGACACCACATGTGGAATGAGTCTGGGATGAGGCCTGAGCGTTGAGCCTGGCCAATAAAGCCTGTCAAACTACATAATTAGAATGTAAAACAGTATGCACCAAGGCAACCAGGAGCCTGCAGTTTTCTCCTTCTTTGCCCCCACATACGAAAAGAAAGTGCTCCTCATTCAAGATCACATTGCTCTTCTAGGCCCCCGCTTCAAGCTGTCATGTAGAAATTATTTAGTATATTTGCATAAGTAAGAATGCTATACATAATTAAACAGCCTTAGACCAAAGTGCTAGGACAGTCAGTTCTTTCACACGCATCACTTCTACAAGAAGGTTGTATAATTTTGTTGCTAAGACATTTGTGAAGTCTTCTTGTGCCTATTGTTTGATGTCTGACAGAAAAATGAATTTGAAAATTCTCATTTTAGAAAATGTTGAGTAAGAAGCAAGTACACACAGATTTTACAAATTTATTTTTGCAAAATTTACAAATAAAACATAATTTTAGTTGTCAAACAGAGGGACCATTTCAGAATTACAAGCTCATTTTGCAAGTCAGAAACATGATGTCTTCTCTGGACCAACTAGTTTACTTTTCTTTTAGAGTCTTTATTTGAACATATACTTTTCATTTAAGCTCTTCCAGCTCCAGTGACTCTGAACGGCCCCTCTGTGACTGCTGCTGTCAAGCTTGTCATTTTGGTCTTAAAATGATTGTATTAACCTGCTGTACATCCTGGTCTCTTTATTTTGCAATTTTATTTGTTAATCAAGACATGGACATTAATAACAGACAAATCATGTGGCTTCTTTCCCTGAGGTCGCTCCCACTACTATTAGCAACAGGTTTGATTGACAGCAAGTGCCTGCCCCCTGCTAAACCACCGGTGCGGGCAGGAAAGGGCATTACCTTCAACAGCCTTGCTCCAGATTGGCTCTTTGGTTGCTATGGTACTCTTGGTCGGAATACCAAATATGGCTCCAAATTTGCCAGCCACGATGAGCTTCATTTGACTGGAGCCAAACACTATGGGTGCTGTCACACTCCCATAGTCTACTTCTTTATAAAGTCAATCTTTCTGCAGTGCAACAATTTTCATTCCAAAATAACATTCCTTATTGTTAAAATACATGTATTTTAGCAATAAGGAATATTACTGTGGAATGGAAATTCAGATTCAGATTTATCGTTACTATTAACTTACAAGTTATTTTGTAATGTAAAGGCATTTCACATTTATAGATAGTATCCAACTCTTTAAATGGATATAACAGTCCAGCTCCTTATTACAGAATGGTCTTGCACTTTTGTGGTACTACAGCAGATTGCACAGCACAGCATCAACTTTAATTATGAGAGCAGTGTGAGAAAATGTACAGCCTGGTATAAATTGTGAGGATATATTTGGAAAGCCCAAGTGCAGTCAAATCTGTCCTCTCCATATTGAAGCTGAGCCTTGGAGCAGGAGTGCATAAATCCCCTGGGCGGTAAATGTGTCGCCTTTCAGAGGGTCACTAACTTCATTAAGGCAAAAATGGATGCACCCCCCTCCCTCCCCCCCCTTCTCTGGGCTGGCACAATAGACCTGAGCTTGGGCACGGGCTGTGTGGTGACTCAATCATCTCTTCAAGCTATTGTCAGATTTTTGAGAGCCATTTAACCAAGCGTTTTGATTGGAAATTAAATTAGTAAATGTGTGTGTGTGTGTTAAAGAATGGTAGCTTATGTAACTTGCCAATTAACTAGCAAGGACCACGCCACAACAATGAAATACAATCAAGATATTTGTTGACGTGATGGCTGGGGGGAGACTCGGGGTGGGGGCTCCGTCTCCAATCCAAAACGGTCACCCAGCTTAAAGATGATGTCTTCGGGCTGAAGGATGGACGAGAGAGCTGACACAGACGGTGTGGTCGGGATAGGCTGTATAAATAGGGCTTCTGGATAATTGAAGGTGTGGTCGAGATGAGCTGTGGTTGGCTGGCGAGGAGCTGGGAGGCTGAATCTAAGTTAATCATTTTAACTCCACTAGTCAAATATTGGTTCAGTCAGTATCCTGGTTTGACATATAAATCGGTGTAATAAGACTTATTTGTAGTTAACTTTTATTTACACAAAGTTGTTCTGTGGTTACTTGAGAGATACATTTTTGACAGTTTTGTCTTATTTTATTTTTGTTTAAAGAAAATGAATGCTATTTCCAGTCTTCTGCTCTGGTATCGGCTGTTATCGGTAGATACTTAAAGCTTTAGTATCAGAATCAGCATTAGAACTGAAAATTGGATTGGTGTAAAACACAATTTTACAAAAAAAGGCTATGCTATATTTCCAATATTTACACTTTAGAGGTGGTTCAACATTGTTAAGGGGAGATTATGTTCAAGTATCAAGTACCCATTGACTTGATAGATGAAGATACAAAAGAAACCATCAGTATTTATAGTTTATGACAATAAGTAGAATGGGTGTATAAACATGAATTCTTGGTACAGAGAATCTTACCTGATGTAAGAGAAAAATACATGGACATAAACAAGAGGCTGGTGTACGTGCTCAGACTGAACATGGAAGACCTAATGTCAATTGTTAATCATTTCTTCTAATTATTAACTCCTCCATTAGCCCCTGGTAACTTCTATATAACAATAAGGCCGATCTAGCACATCCATGGGCCATGAGAAGATGAACTTTTCATACTTACAAAGGTTGTGCAGAACTCCACACATTTAGATCATAAAGTCACTGTGAACAATGCTAATACATTTGGAGATGGATTATTGATTACTGGTACGCAGGTAAGAACAATCCAAAATTTACAAAAAGGGTATTACACTTTTAATAGCCTTAATTAAGCATTAAAACGTATTCAAGGTTAGTAACTGCTTAATTAATATTCTAGCCTAAGCCTAAGCTATTTGTTCATTATGAATTAACACTTTACTCGTGATCATTTATTCAGGCTCATTAATACATAGAAATAATTCACTGGTTTCACCTTCCTGTTATATGTGACAATTTGGGTACTTTTTGGGGAGCATTTTGTTTTAAATAATAATAATAATAATAATAATAATAATAATAATAATAATAATAATAATAATAGTTAATGGTTATGTCAACAGTCCTAATGTTTTCATCATTCTGAATCCAAGGATAAAGTGGTTCTAAAAGATAAATGAAAGAAAATATTAGCATTAAAAAGTGAATCATTTAAAATATAAGCTTTAGTTTTTATTTATTTTGTGTTTAGGCAAACACTGTTAGTTACATGGTTGAAGTTGTATAAATCCTCTCTTCGGTTTAGAGGCAAAACTGCTCGCTCATTCTCAGAGCACAATAGACCTGAGCCATGTCTCTCCAACTGTCTCCCCTGCTCTTCATGTATTTTTAGAGTAAGTAAAACCTCCGGAAATTTTTGATGAGCTAACGCTATTAGCATGAACTTTTTATTCAGGAAGCATTCAAGTCTGTATACTGAAACATTTTTGGAGAGTGCCTCTATTCTAACTTTTACCGAACAGAACAGCCAAAGGTGAAAGTCTCTTTTCAAGGTACTTCATGAAAAAATGGAGGAAGGTGAGTCTTGGTAACTTCACACAACTCTATGTCAAGTGTCTCTAAATTTTGTATTCACTATTACACTTCTAGCCTCTCCAAAAAAGAAACCGGACTGTTTTTCTATTCCAGTGGGGTGGTGTGGAAATGCGGGAGCAGGTTTTTTGGGGCAGGTGTGAGCTCTTCTTGAGTGATGTCGTTGACAGCTAAAGCTAGAGGTATAGTGGCTTATGATGGCACCAGTGTCTTTTTGTATTCCGGGGAAACAATCATACCCCGCGGAGCTTTCAGGAGGAATCACACATCACTGTTGCCAAAAATCCCCCCCAGTGGCATAAAACATCTCCTTTGTAAGTTCCCATCAAGTACATTTGAATAGCACACAAGTGGGATAACGGCAAACTCAATGCAGGGAATGAGGGGTTCTCAAAATGTGGTGTAGGTGTCACTGAGGGTACATGGTAGACTTACTGTACTTAGTTTTTTAACAAAAAAATATACTATAATAAAAGCATGTTTTGTCATTTCATGATTTTATTGCACTAAACAATATGAAAAAACATGTATCCTTACTCTGAGCGGATTACATCTTCACCAAACTGACTCTTATTTGGCATGGAACAGGGCCTCCACCCATTTGTTTCCATGGAAACGGTGTTCCTTTCGCTATAATCCACAGTATGGAATAAAACTCATCTATCCCCGAAATGTATTTGTTTATTTATTCATCGTGATTTTAAGACATTTTATAATAATTATAGAGCTAAATGTAATCTGTTTTAGGTCTAATTTTGCCTGCTTTTTTTTTTCGTGACAGTTTTGTCATTAACTGAATTTGGTTTGTTCCACTTCTGTTTATTTAATAAATTGTATTGTTGGCAATACAAAGTTTGAAAATCAATACAGCAATTGAGACAACTGCCGTCCAACTGTTCTCAATACCAGTTGAGTTTCAAAGCGACCTTATACATTCCTAGTCCAAAGCACCTCTATGACTTTTTGCTTTATAGTAGGTTATTCTATTAACCGTGTTCCCCTGTACAAATCCCACTGCGGCGCAGTTCAAGGCTTGGACGTGAGCTCGCTAACTTGTGGTCATACACAAGGTCGACACCAGAGGTACCCTTCAGCTTCTGCTTGTGCTACATGGCCACATGCTTTGGCCAGGCGCACTTCAAACACCTCTGCATCCACCTTCACCTGACTTCACATCTCTGCAAACGGAACAGCCTGTACCAGCGCTGGACACACAGACGCTGTATATGAGAACAGTGCTAATGAGAACTGGAATAAAAACAATGAGGGCGACTGGCATTTGGCTAAAATGCATATGATAAGCCAGACTTCTCATTTTATTACATATTTTACTATAAATAACACTTTTATTTCATGTTAAATTAAGACTTAAACTGACAGAAAAATGCATTCCTTTTGTATAAATTGTCCCTGTGGACAGAACTTTTGCTGTTGATGACATATAGGCAGAGGTATTCCGCTTTAGAACTACTTCCAATATTTTTGTACTTTTCAGTTTTTTTTTCTACAAACTGATGCTTAACTGATGTAAAACTATGACAAAAATTTACCACAAGTACTATCCCACCAAACTGAGTAATAATTAGAAAAACATGAACACCTGCCATGTAAGAACCTTTCCCTAATGGAACTACACTGATAACTCATTTTAAGACATTTTAAGAAATGGACTGTATTTCTTTGCTATGATCAAGGATAAAACTAATTGTTAACTCTAATTTGTCCAGTTGAGCAGCTCAGCTCAGTTCAGCGTGGGCTTTATCGAACTTGCAACTAACTGTCACTGTTTATAATGTACTCAGATAGCTGCTTCCTAGATAATAAAAAGACGGGACAAAACAATATACAAACAAATATACAAGTACTCACTAGTTTGGGGCAATTAGCAACAAATCCTACATTTTTCTTGACTATTTTTTGAAATAGTGCTGTGGTCTGGCACTTCCTCTTCAAATGTTCTATAGCAAATTAGATGTGATTGAATTTCTTATGTACATGGATGACCTGTTATGTTTTGGATATTAATGGAGGGTGTATTGTAGAAATAATAAGCCATAATATTTTCTCTGCTGGCCCAAACTGCTGCATGCTAATGGTGTGATTACTGTACACAGTTGGTGATATCAAGATAATTACACAAATTTATTTCAGCGTCAAGGTAATGTCATAATGAGGTGATTTATGCCAAATAAACAGCAGTTTAAAAACACCATGTAAAAGCTGTTTAATTTTGCTTCTTGCACTTCTAATGCTAATATGTTCAGGGGCCCTCTAAGTTTCAAATGCTAACATAGAACAGTGTGTACATTATGCTCCTGATTAGCATTATTTACCACAGAAGCTGAAGATATGACATGACAGTTGATATATTAAAGATGATATTTACTGACAAAGCTGGTTACATCTTGATGAGATTCACATTAAGGTTTGCACACATATCCCAATACGCGCCATTATTCCAGCGTGCACATGCTCATTATTGCTAATTAAAAGGATAATTGCATGCATCTAGGACATTAAATTCCTCTAGCAACCATCAAGACGGTGGACCCGGCCGTGTGAGTCATCCAGCAGGGTTAACTGGTGCGCTCTTTCCGGATCTTTACACGCACACATATGCATCATACGACTGCTCATCATTATAATGTTGTTTCCTATAGAGCCATATTAGCCTGTTATACTGAAAAGGTCAGGTGCAGTCTTGTTATCTTGTATTAGGAAGCTTTTATGGGCTGCTGTTGTGTGACCATCGTGCATGGTTTTAGTGGTAGAGGAAACTGGAGAACCCAAGGGAAACCACAGAGGCAACATTTGGACACAGGCCACTGTCTGGGAATTGAACCAGGGACTTTCTTGCTGTGAGAATAAGGCGCTAACTGCTCTGACATAATACCATACACCATATCCAAAAAAATATATTTGAATCAGCTAGTTCCCTCTACTTTCTTTTCAAAAGAAAGTCAGTTCCACTGACATCAACCCCCAAAGTCTTTCCAACTAACTGTGGTTCTCAAATAACACTGTATTATGATAATTGTTACTACTGTGTTGTATTCTGAAGCAAAAGGTTACAAGCCTAACTTTTTTGTACAAAGAACAATAAAAAGCCTAGAAAAAGAAACTTCTCAAAATGGCTTGAACATTGAACTTATCCAAATTATTTCTCACTTTGGGTTCACTTTGTATAGTTTTGAATATACTAACACCATGTCTTGTTAAGTTTCATTGTCTGACACATTGACTGTCAAAATCTTGTTGCTCACTGTAACTCTTAAGAAGCTTTAACAACCACAAGAGTTTTTACTTATCTTTAACTTTTGGAAGTGCAAACGTCCACAAATATGGCAAGCAAAAACTAGGATAAAAAGGGGCAAAAAGTTAAAGGAAAAAACTGAAGGTGCTGCCAAAAATGGTAAAGTTAAAGTCATACATCTAGTTAAAACTCTTGTTAATCATAATGCAACTATTCCAGCATGTGGCCTGCTTCCAGATAAGTATAAAGAATACAGTCCATGGAGTGGAGTGTGGTGTGGAAATTGGTCTCTCATTTTAAGTGGAGCAAGTCCAGAAGACACAAAACACACTAATTCTGGAAAAAAAAAAAAAAAAAAAAAAAAAAAAAACGCTTTCAAACAAATAGAATATCAGTTGAAATAATTGGGTTTGTAATTACCAAGACCTTATCAGTGCACTGAGTCCTATACCCACTCCAAACCCACAATCTGGATAAGCAAATGGATGGCCATTAATAATAATAGCTCTATTAACACTGCTTGATGTCGGATGGAAAAGCGAGATGCTTTACTTTCATCACATCTCGGGCAATCATTATTTGAAGGATAGACTAATGCCTCATATTCCCTGAATCCCAAACAGGCACCTCCTGCCTGGAACTATTTCATCATCTTTTTTGGCTTTCAAGATGCATAAGATTCAAAAGTCCATATGAGGCTGTGTAAATTCTGGCCAGACTCCGGCGAAAAAATGTAAAAGCATATATTATAATCATGAAAAGCAGTAGAGCTGAATTAGGAATAGGCAAGAAGTGTGACTTATCTGGGATAAGGCTGGCTCTGCTGCAGACAGAGAAAATGAACTTTTCCTTCTGTGTCAGAGAGGGGTGTTATTTGGATTTCTTTACTTTTATCAGTCAGGGGTACAGTATAATCTCTGGAGAAAGCTAAAAGAGCCATCATTGTCACTGCTCACAAGGGCACATGGAGAAAAGTAAATAATGCTCTAGGGCAGGATAAAGTCAGAGAGCTACAGAGAAGGCAGAGGTCAACAGAGGTCACTGGTGCTGCGTGTAATACCACTATAGTTTAAACTTTTATGAGCTCTTCTACAGCATTTAAGGTGGATATTTGGACCCTTCTTGTCCTGGCCACTGACAACATTGACATACAAGACATGGCTTACATCAGGAAAAAAACACCAACCTCTGACAACCACGCATGTCAAGGTTCACTGAAAGACACTATCGTCTGTATACATCCAATCCTTTTAGTAAAAGCTCAAGTGTGAAGTAGCCTTTACTCCCTTTTATTGCATTATACAGATCTATGCAATATCTAGGTAAGCTAGTAAATGGTGTTAGGCCATCATTTAACAAAGCTGGGCCTTTATTATCAACACCCACTCTTCACTCATTCTCCACAAAGATTTGTTCAATTACTTATTGAAATATAGCCTCACTTTCTGTTAACTTTTTGTGTCCAGTAGATTTCAATGGTAAAACATATATAACAGGTCCGTTTGGCTACTACACAGTTCAAGGGCTATGTCAATCAGAAAATCAATAGCTTTTCTTTTATGAATAGCGACTGAGTAACAAACGGTACTTTTTACTGAAGGCCGTGTGCCGGTAAATAAGACAGGACCATGGTTGTCCACATAGGTACTCTGGATTAATTACTTCTGATGCATTCACTCAGATGGTTCCTGACAAACGGTGAGTCTCCAGCCACATACGTATTTATCAGCTCTTGTGGGACAAGTACTGTTCTGGTCCTGTAATCCATCTACCCTTGTCTCTAACGTTGACCCTCTTGCTTTCTCCCAGCGCTTGACCCATTGTAACTGAAAGTAATTGCGGGCAGAAAACAGCATCTAATGATTACTTTATCTTGGAGTCAGGGAAAGTGTGAAAAGTCACAGACAGGTACTCTCGGCGCGAGGAGGAGGCCCTTTTTGTTCTCGACACACAATTTCAGACAACAAAGAATATTATTGACTAGGCTGAGATTAGAACACCAAAACAAATAACAAGAAAGCACGGAGAGAGGACAAAGTGCACAAAGAAAAGAAAGGATACCTCCAACAGCCGTAGCTCCAAGTATGAGCTTCTCCTTTTTGTTGCCATTGATTTAAAGCATGTTGTAGGGTTGAAGCGGCAATTTCTTTCACAGGGAAACAAACAAAATGCAGAGTTAAATTCATGTAAATGTCTTTTCTAGCCACAGTCACCTTTGTTGTCAAAAACTTTCTCATGCAACACCCGCTCCAGAAAAGTTTGTACCAGCCCTTATAAACGCATTGCAGTGAATAATCAGGAAGCCAAGAATACATGGAACAAACCACCATTTAAAGTGCTCTGGTTTTTTTTTTTAATGTTTTTAAAGTTGCACTTCTGAGCTTTTCTGGTGGAGGATCCGCCATCTGTTTGTCTCCATGGAGATGGCGTTCCAAAAATACAATAATTCTCTCTGTGAATAGGAGTGACTCTCCACAGATCTGAATTGTAATGCTGTAACCTGGTTGTCTCCCTTGTGATAGATAGGTTTAATTTATACTGCGGAACATTCTAGACAAAGCAATAACATTACCCTCTGCTAGGAATGTTACACAGTGCACCTTTAAGAGTAAGTATAAAGAAGACAGAAATGAGGGCATGAAGTGTCTTGCTCAAAAGCCAAGAAAGTTCAGGTTGTGACTTACACAGTACGAAATAACAAATCAAACAGTCTTATTTCCATCAATGCACAGTCGGGTAGGTAGAGCTCCAAAAGTGATTTTTGTTGTGACTCTTGACTTTTGCAGTGCGTGACATTGGTTGATTACATCGTCTTCATTATGTGCAGAAACGTATTGGGCGTCCCCAGCTGAGGGCAAGACGCTGGTGTCACCATCAACACAATCAGAACTGGTCAAATACACAGCAAGGGCCACAGATGAGAGGTGCAAACACAGTAACAATCTGCAATCAACCATCATCACCACAATGACACACAGAGAAGAAGAAACAGGCCTTTGATGGGGGGTACGGGTGCCAAAAACAAGCACGCGCATTTTAAAGAATCTCGTCTTGATAGGACAACTAGTGCTCTAGCCTACAGTGCTTTTTGTTTTCAGGATTTCATAAAAGCTGTTGTATGAGGCATAAATATATTAAAGGTCCTATATTATGGAAAATCGACTGTTGTGAGCGTTTAGCCATGGTAGAATGTTGTTACCTAATCAAAAACATACCTGGAGTTTTGTTTTGTTTCATTCACTCATGTTTGAATAATCCTGCATTATTAGTCTGTCTACATCTCCAAAGCTCAAAATGCTCTGTACCACTTTGTTATGTCATGAAGCGGTTTTTCAAGTTAACAGCTACCGTTTACCTTTACTTCATTAGAGATTGGCAATTCCAGAGCTGAAATTATCCAAATGATTCTAGTCTAGGTGTATGAATGTATTTAAAAACACAGTGGAGCACTTCCTGTATTACCACATGACAGTGTTATCTGTTTCAGAGAAGAACTCAAACCTAAATAAGCAGGATTTGCGTGTTAAACATGTGAAACAAAACACAACTCTGGGTATGTTTGTGATTAGGAAATAACATTATAACATAGATCAGAAAACATGAATATGAGACATTTAAAGACCTTTAGGGGCAGTAGTCCACAAGTAGCGCATATAGAGTAGGTATAGATTTGAGTCCCACTCTAATGATTGTCTGTTAAGATTTAGGTGTAAATAACAATAACTAGTTTGATTTTGTTAAAATAAATATGAATAACTAAAATAAATTTTGATATAAAGAGCACAGACATAAAGCACAGACATTCAGGTGACAAGAAATGTGTGACAGTTCCTCTCTCAGCCAGCCTCATATTCAGGCACCTCAGATGATGGTATTTTTATTTGCATGACAGGTTGACAGGCAATGGCTGACAATAAAATACACTATATAATACGGTTGTGTCCTTGTGTCATTTGGTATTCGGGGTGTTTTCTGTGTTTCTATAATTATTTCTATAATCATTATTCAGCACTGCAGTGGGTAATATAAATGCATGAGAAGAAAGCAATAAAGTATACACTGCTACATCAGTACTTGTGTTCTAGTTTATGTATAACCTTATGATCATAGCAGTGACCTTACTATAATGCTTTAGTAAAATAGGTCTGTGTCTCTGTGCAAACAAATGGTTCACTTAAAAGATCAAGTTGTGAAACAGAAGTTATGTAAATTGGGAAAAAGAACAGTTGAGTCAAAGAAACTGTTTTAGAATAATGTTCATCCAATATAAAAACATGAATATACAGCAACCATGCAACTAGACTCCATGCATATGAAGATTACTAAAATCTGAATCCATTTAAAATGCATTGCAAATTTATAGATTTCCATATAATATGCAGTGTGGGAGATGGAAATATGGAAAAGAGGTGAACATATTTTAGAACGATTGAAAAAAAGAAAAATGAGGCTGATTAAATGGAACCTGCAGTTTGATATTTGCACTGAGATTGGATTGTTCCAGCAAGAACTATCTAAACAATCATGATTACAGAGGCAAGGATTTTGATCTAAAAACGTAAATGTCACTTTTAACACACTAGGCTTTTCCCTTTTCAAAAATTGAAATTAGGGAGATTGAAAGCAGGTCCCAAAATAATTAGACATGTTGACGGAAAACTACTAAAAAGTGTCACAAAGCGTAAAAAATAAATAAACGATCAAACCCCATTGCGCCTAGTAATTGTTCAACGGACAGCGAGACAAACTGCAGCCACTAACTGCGAGCAACATCCTGTGTCATGTAACAAGCAAATTCATCACGCTGACCTGTTGGCCCCAATTATTATGGAAAACAAGAATGAATCAAATTAACATTGAAGATGCGTCGCTGGTCCATATAGAGCCCACGGATGCAGTGGGTGGAGGGGGCAGGAGGAAGGGAAGCTAATAAACAAGGTGCCACTGCTTATACCATATATCTTGCAGTCATTGATGATTAGCGCTGGTTTCCCTTAGCCATACATTACAGTTATTGCTTCCACACACAGGCAGATAGGATACAGAGGATACAGAGAGACACAGTGAAGGCCATCGTTCACTCAGAGACTGCTGAGTGAAAAGCACTCAGCAGTACGCCGCTATTTTAGAGCAGGGATGATTTGGAAGCCGTGTAAAATTATAACTGAGGACTACAATAATTTCTGTGGTATGTTTACATAAAGGGACCAATGTCAATATAAAATGGGACATTTGTAGACATGGCTATAGCTACCAATGAGTCCTATTTTATTTACAGTGCCCCGTCTCTATGTTAATGATGGTAAACAAGTATATGGGATGGAAAACCTTAGTCCAATGATATTATAATGATTCTAGCCATCTGTTGTTGCTGTGTAATGTGTCATATCCGTCTGCCTGATTCGCTACATAAGCACAAACTGTCACATCATTTTAAATCCTGACAACTTCTTTTTAACATAAAACCAGCTTCAATGTCTTCAACAATTCAAGCAGGGATGATTTGGAAGCCATGTAAAATTATAAGAGGAGAACTGTGATTATTTCTGTGGTATGTTTACATAGAGGGGTGAATGTCAATAAAAGGGGACATTTGAAGACATGGCTGTAGCTAACAATGAGTCCTGTTTTATTTACAATGTCCTATCTCCTATGTTAATAATGATAAATAAGTATATGAGATGGAAAACCTTAGTCCAATAATATTATAATGGTTATTGGTGTGTAATGTATCATATTTGTTTGCCTGATTTGCTATATAAGCACAAACTGCCACCATTTTATATCCTGACCTCCTTTTTTATATAAAACCAGCTTCAATGTCTTCAACATTAGTAGTTCATCTGTTTTTAAGCCCTCTCAGCTCAACCTTTGCTCTGCATGCTTGACCTAACGCCCTTTACATTGACTACAGTGAATATACAAGCAGCAATTTTATAAACATCTCTGGCATCTCTTCTCTGTCTCATTAAAAATCATATATATTGCCTTTTGTCCACTATTAAACATTGAGATAAAAATATTCTTCTTCTAATACATTAGATAGGGCACTTTTGAATCAACAGCCCTATATTGTAATCTGTAGGTGTGTATGTGGCGACCAGTTGCCATGGTTCATTCAGTTTCTATTCTATATTCAGCTCATTTGGCTATGAGCTCAAGACTAAATAGTGTCTGTGTACAGCATTAGTCACAGTCATTATTGTGTTTGCCCATATCACAGCAGAGCATAGTGCAGTGAGAGTTTTAATATGAGGTCCGCAGATCCCCCGTGTGCTTGTACTCTTTAAAGGTTTTCCTTTTCCAAAGCGCCACCGACCCTCCTCCGGGGACAACTATTAATTTTTCACCGAAACCTTTCCCTGAATAATGAATTCTGTCCTATTTATACGCTGTGATAAGTCCAGTGAATGTCTGAAAGGGGGTTATCAGAGAAAGGGTACAGCTCTTTTCACAGAGGGACTTTTTCTGCTTAACATGTTTAATTCATCCGCGTCGCCATGTTCTTGAAAGCCTCGGCAAAGTCATATAATGTATCGCTGGTAAACATGAAAGCAGAGACAAGCAGTGTGTTCAATAAATCACAGCTTTACTTTTGGCTGTTTTGATGTTGACTGTCACAATCCTGTGCCCGAATAGCAGTGCTAAGGTTAAGAAATATGCCTTTTATTCCCTGAGGCCCAGGCTGACAGATACGTGTGCACTAAAATCACTTGACTACTCAGTAGCTGCTGTTAATGTTTGTGTCGAGGCTCACTTTATTTGGGGGCGGGTGGAAGTCGGTATTGTCAAGTCAAAGAGGGAAGTGTGAGAGAGAGAGTGAGACTGAGGTGAAAGAGCAAATCCACTCTAAACACAGGAATTATAAAAGTTGTACTAAATATGAACTGTATTCAGTAGTTTTGAAGTTTATATTTAGAAGGGAAAAATTAGACAACATATTTTACAAACTTACAGTTACTCTTTCATTTTTTGGTCATTTTGGGGATCATGTTTTTACATTATAATACAATGCAATTCAATGTGAAAAATACCGTATTGTGTATTCAGAATACAGTATTCTGATTGAACCATGTAACAGGATACTTAACACAATGTATTTCAATGCATGTATTCAGCATTATGTAACTACAGTATATCCAAGTATTCTTCCCACCAATAAATCTCTCTACTATATGTTAATTTTGTTTTTGCCCTATCAACTGGAGACTGTTACCTGATACACCAGATGCATGTTCTACATGATAAAATCCAATTAGTGCACTCACAGTCCAGGACATTAGCCATTCATTATAGTGAGATAAATATTCATACGCTGGACTCACCTGTCCTCTATACATTATGACAATTAGGACATTAAGCAGTACATTGTGCTGTAAAGAGTGTTGAGGACATGCCTAAAACAGCATTGTCACTCAAATATTATTAAAGTCCACTTCTCTGCTTGGCGGTGATTCAGTCATGTTACTTTATTGAATCACTATGGAAACTGCTTGGGTGTATTGTGTAATTATGTAGCTTAATACTTTGATTTATTTTCTTTCCATTCTTAGATCATCAAACAATTGACATAGGGGAAATTTTGTTGTTTTTCATTTAATGCGAGGTGTGCATTAAATTATATTTCTTAAAACCTTTTGATGTGTTTGGAGACACTAATTATGTTCTTTATTTACATTTGGTTACATATACCATTGAAAAACTTTAAAATAACTGTCATTAAGATTTTTTTCCCCACAAAGATTGTTTTTGTTATACTTTTGAGTTTGTTTCTGCTTTGAACACAAGGCTGAAGGATTAAAATTGCTTTTGCTTTCACTACATAAATGAAACCAAGATTTTTTATTTTATTTTGTCCTATTCAACTGTTGTTTCCAATCTTTTTTTTTTTTTTTTTAAATAATAAATCTTGCACAGCCATTTAAGTACAAAATAAACCATTGGAGTGTGACCTGTTGCCACTCTGTAAAAGTCTTTATGAATGGTCATATCTGAACACACTGAAGTTGTTGTTGCGTGTAGAAAAAAGCACTTTCAATTAAAAGTTTTGTCTAAATTTGCTCCAAGTGAGTTTGTTCCACAGAATTCTCATTTAGTTTCGGGAGTGGTGTCACCATAAAAATAGCAAAGAAATCAAATGAAAGGGCAAAAGCAGAAAGTAGGTTCTCTGATTGTGCTGTGCCCCTGATGACTGAGAGAATGCTCCAGTGGCTGCAGCTCTCCATGGAGGAAATGGTGAAAATAGCCACACAACTGCTTTGCTCTAGAGACAACAGGCAACCCATTGACCTCAATGTCTTTTATAGAGTTTAGCCCAGAGCACTGGCTATGAGATACTAATGCCCTCTCTGCCTTTGATTTTTGTAGTGCATGGGGTGTCAGCGCCTTAGGGTGTCGACATGTGTCCTGGGGTGCTCTCTTTGTTCACTGTAAAAGTACACTACATTTTGCCAAAACATTAGTATGCTTTGCTTTGTTACGGTTTTTCTATACACCTCTTTAGAACTAAATCCTGTTTATTACATTATAAAGCATAAAACACTAGAAACAGCGAAACAGTCCATCCATCCATTTTCTTCCACTTATCCGGGGCCAGGTCGCGGGGGCAACAGTCTATGCAGGGATTCCCAGACTTCCTTCACCCCGGACACTTCCTCCAGCTCCTCCGGGGGGACCCCAAGGTGTTCGAGGCCAGCCGAGAGACACAGTCCCTCCAGCGTGTCCTGGGTCTTCCCCGGAGCCTCCTCCTGGTGGGACATGCCCGGAACACCTACCGAGGGAGGCGTCCAGGAGGCATCTGGAACAAATGCCCTAGCCACCTCAGCTGGCTCTACTCTGAGCTCCTCCCTTGTGACTGAGCTCCTCACCCTATCTCTAAGGGAGCGCCCAGCCACTCTGCGGCGGAAACTCATTTTGGCCACTTTAATCCGCGATTTTGTCCTTTTGGTCATTACCTAAAGCTCATGACCATAGGTGAGGGTAGGAACGCAGATTGACCGGTAAATTGAGAGCTTTGTCTTTCAGCTCAGCTCCCTCTTCACCACAACGGTCCTGTACAGTGACCACATTACTGCCGATGCTGCACCGATCCGCCTGTCAAGCTCACGCTCCATCCTCCCCTCACTCATGAACAAGACCCCGAGATACTTGAACTCCTCCACTTGAGGCAGGGACTCTCCACCCACCCGGAGAGGGCAAGCACCTTTTTCCGGTACAGCGATAATGTCAAAATATGTATATATACATTTAAATTTGTAATAGCTTACATAAAAGACGATATTTAACTGCATCAATCCAAGCAGGACAAAATTTAACCAAAACAAAAAACAAAAAACTTGACCTTAAACTTACTGTCTAGAGGCACTGCCTCCCAGGTACATTTAACACATGTATGAAGTACCCAAAATGAGGGATGGACAGGACTGTATATTCTTATATTACAGAAGTCTACTGTTTGTATCATAGACTGTATAAAGAAGTGGACTAAGGCCGTGTCACTCATAGCGTTCATCTCCAGTCAAATGAAGCTCATGAGGCTAGCGGTTACGGGGCAAATTTGGAGCTGAGTTCCATATTAGAAATAGGAATTTATTTACGGACACAATAGTGAAATAAAAACACCAGGATCATGTACAGTGGGTTAATATGAACATTTTAAGATCAATATGATGAGGCTCACTGCAGCAGTTACAGAGAGAGGGGTGACAATTTTTCAATATAAACTCAATTGAAGCAGAGTCGATGGAGCCAGAAGCGCCCCCATGCTCACTTCCTCTTTGGAATGCAGCCGCTAAAGGGTTAGCTATGTCCATTTATATATACAGTCTATGGTTCATATACAACTTATATTTTCCTTGGATTTCTTCAGATCTTGTTTCAGGATACTGTTTATATCTTTTCTGAGTAAACTCTTTCTCAAAGTAGGCCCTCAAGACGTATGACCTTCACTGAGTCACAAAGGAATCTCCCTTCGCTCTGAACACTTGATTTGACACACCTGGATATTTATTCAGTGTCCTATTTTGCATTAGACCTGAGTCACCTCACTCCAAAGTTTCGATTTCATCTTTCTAGTTTGCATCACTTGTTTGAGCTCAGTATGTGACATCTAAAGTCAAGTCCAGTCAATCACAGTGACATTCAATTCTCCAAAATTGATGACTAGCCACGAGCCTTTCCATTTTTTATCTTGTCCGATGTCCTTTTTATTTTGATTCTTGCCTGACTCCCACCTGTCTCTCCATGATATTGCTAATTATTTCAAACTATCAGGTTGGCACTTACAATTTCAATTAAATTTGGTCTTGCTCATTGACCTTGGGGTGGGTACTGGGGTGACTCTCGCCCTCCATCCACACTTTTCACTGGCAGTCATAGCTGCACTTTAGTAAGAAATGTAAAAACTTGATTTATGCAGGACTTGAGTGAATACACATCAAATTCACAATAGCCAGACAAGAACAGTACAGCACTTAATCTGGTAATTATAAGGTGTCCAATTAGAGCTGCAAGACATAACGAGACCAGAGCAAACTGTGAAGGACAAAAGCACAGACATATGCAGGCAGGCTCACCATGTCCGATGGTCTTATATGGTCATATATTAAATAATAATATAGTCACACATGTTATAATGTATCATGGTCACAAACATTCCTGGAGATGGTTTTGTTTCAATTGGGCACAATTTGTACACATTTTCATTTTTTGAAGCTCAAATTGTTGGTTTTCAGATTCTAGAAATCAATGATGTCATACTACCAAATGGGGGCAAGAGTCAGATTTACCCAGTGATATATCTAAAAGATAAATTCACAAATGTTGAACCTGATCATTTCTATAAGTGACTAGACCCTAAAACTTGTTATAATTCATACTCGTTTTAGCTGCCTCACATCTCTAATAAATACTGGCCAATAGAATGTTGTGATTTAATCTGAAACCCTAATCTGGCTCACGCCAGATTGATTTGTGTAGCACTCTGAAGTGAGTTCTACATAGCTCTCGATTGGAAAATGTGGAAAGTCATGACAAATATTTGAATCTGATTGGTCGAGGTTTTGTTACATCCATGTGAGAGAAAAGCACAGATATCTTCCCTGTACACAAATGGACAAAGTGATTACTTTCTCCACATTTTTCACAAAATAGTCTGTATTTTTACTAAAATGGGCTGCAGTATGTCTGCCTGCATCTCCATGTTTGTTTTGGTTCATTTGGGTGCTTCGCCTTTGGCTTCCACAAAACTCAATGTCACTCTGTGACTGGTTCGCCTGCCTGCTTAACCTTAAAAGGGGAATTCTCTCAAGAAGGATTTTCGTGAGTTTGTGAACTCAAAAATATTTTGAGAATCTATCTTGCTGAAACCCAGTAATTGTGACAAACTAGGGCTCAGAGTTAGCGGCAATTTGAGACAAAATGTTATGATCAGATCTTTCTGAAATGGAAGAAGCAATCTAATCTATTTTTAAAGACATACAAAAAGCTGGATAGTGTGAGATATTTAAAAATGCAAAACTTCTGGAGTACTACTGTGTATGTTTAAGAGCAAATTAAATAATGATCACCAAACAACCTGGAGTGCTACATGTAAGAAAAACAATTGTGTGATATTGACAGCTAATGCAATCAAAGGCTCCCTTGGCAGACACAATAAGGTGCCAATCAAGAGTGTGTGTGCACCAGGCTCCAGCCGCAGCCCCCCACACCAGCACAGGCTTTCATTTCAGAGGCACAGATTCAGCCCAAAACACCAGTCAATATGTGAGGGCAGGGGTAATGCTGATTGATGACATTCACATAACCCCCTCCCACTGCAAGGCTTCACAGACAAGCCCACATCATCCAAGATAAACACAGCTAAAGACCATTCCAACACACTCATTCAGAGAAAACTAGAGGCAATAGAAAAAAAAAAACAGGATACTTCATTGATACTGAAAGATAATGTGATTCAGTTGCTATAGATTAAAACTATTAACACAGTAACAGAATATTTACCCCATTTTAGTTAATTCTGAAAATCTGAGGTCAACATTTAAACTCCAAAGGAAATTTCTCAGCAGCAGACATCACTATATGTCACTGCATTGTTCAGCGTGAATAAATATTTCCACTAAAGTTAATTTTCTCATTCTAGTGTGTCATAATTACAATTCACAATAACCCATTTTCTCAGTGGGAAACGCAAAGAGAAAATTTTCACTTTATAATGTAAAAAAAAAATATTAATTAAAAGAAAAGTGAAACATGAAATTAATCCAATACTATATGTAATTCCACTCAATCACTTACTTGTTTTAAATGTTATTTTTCAAGCAAAAGACCTATTAATAAAATTATACTTTTTAACATACTACACATACACACTAAAGAAAATTAAAGAAAGTTAAATGAGCAAAAATGACTTCTTTATATTCCAAAGTGATTAAAGTAGCCTCGGTTCTCCCCTTTTGTTGTGACTGCATTCTTCCTGACTGCATTTAACTAAAGGTCAGCCACGATTGATTTGAGTTATAATTAAAATAAAGACTTAAATAAATTATAACACGCTAGATGCTTCCTCACCATTGACGATTACAATGCCATTCAAAGCCCCATATTAGGACAATCATTTATGAATATGCTAATAATTAAGGTGGATGTGACATTTCTCGTGTAACTGCTTTCTACTTTCTGTACCTGAGACCTATCATTGCTCCTGACTGGAATAATAAAGCAAGATTATTACCCTAGCGAGCAAATGATTCAGATGTAGATTCGTGTGAAACATGCTAATGGTAGGCAGTAACAGACACCTCCTAACCCAGAAATGTCAGCGCACTGCAAAAACATATGAATTTAAGTGAATGTACATGTCATCTCTAGGAAGAAATGATACAACTCCTGCTCCCATTGGATTTCAGACACTTCTTTTTGTCATTCTATGTATTTCCTCATAAAATTCAGTTTGTTTTGCCCCTTTATTCCATTTTATGAGATACCAAACTGACACCTCTATTCTAGATGGGTTTGATAAAATAAGATACCCATGAGGCCAAGTGTTATGATTTTTGGTATTTTTTTTTATAATATAAACAACAGCAACATATAACATAGCTTATTCCATGGAATTGAGCGTGAATATAGAAATGAAATAAAAGTGACATTGTATTACGTGTATGTAAGTGAGTGGTGTAAATGGGTCAGTCAGCCCCAGGGCAACTGTGGCTAAGAATGGCAAGATTTTAAAACATTGAGTTAGAATTACTGTGAGAAAAAAAAAAACAAAAACAAAAAAAAAACACACATTTGATTTAACAATCACATGATTACCAAACAACAGTGATATCCATGATTAAATTTCATTCACAAGGTCTAATAGATCAGACTACTATTTCTCAAGTATGTGACCAGCCTTACGAAATCAAATGATAATATTGTGATTTGAATAATTACATTTAATGATTAATGGAATAATCTTGACATGCTAAACCATGACACAAGTATTTTACCTAATGTGGAGAGGATAAATCATGCAGTGGAAATATGAATGTCCCAGTAAATACCACTGCATCTCTACCGTAACCTATATCAAATTTGTCAAAATGACTCTTAACTAAATATTTGGAATATAAATCATGTTGCAGTTTTTGCAGTACTGTACTTTGTGGTAAACTCTTTCACTCATTGGTATTGGCATTGGCTTTAAAAGTGAATGCTATATTGTATGGGTTTGTCTCCCATCCCCTGAGCTGTGCTGATGGTCCTGATTTACAGTGGCACTCTAGAGCCCATTGCCCTGAAGATAGACTCACCAAAGACAGGTTAACCATCACTCTCCCTGACAGCCAAAAGAAAAAGCCATTTACTAATTTGCCAGCATGTGACCACTACCATTTCCCATTCATTATTCATTAGGCAAATGTAATCAGGCATCATACCTCATCTGGAGCTAAAATAACAACTCCTGACAGTACACACACCATTATTTGATAAATGACTGCTTTTAAAACCATTTTAATTTGAAACGATTATCATGCCCAGCTGGTATTTTTATTTTCACCTGGATCCAAATATATCTTGTCACTTAGTCCCCAAGTGTTTTGCACATCATGATTGATATTTCAGGAAAAATAGTCAGTATGCAAGTCCATTGCTTTTAAATACAACAGTGTGGAGGTGGAAAACTGTTCTGTGGGATGTTCATACCAAAGGTCAACACTGGTATCGAAAGTTCAGGGTTTTTGACAATGGTTCAATCTCTGCTCTGACTGCATGCTACTGTTATACCTTTGGGCCAGATAGTTTACCCACAATGCCTATTCTGCACAGGTTTCCATGCTTTTGTGGACATTATATTGGCTTCTACATTTCCTGCAGATTGACCCTAACCTTAACCATAGTTATGTGATTAACCTTAACCTTAACCCAAACCCTAATCTTAACCTATATGTGAACTTTAAACCAAGCTGCTGAAAGAATTTGTGTCATGAGAACCTGATCTTTGTCCCCATAAGTGAAGCAGGTCCTTGTGATGTGAGTGAGTATACACTGTAGTCCCCACATGTGATCAAATAACTGTTTTTACACTCATAGCTGTAGGAAGTCGTACTGCACATACACACACCATTCAGAGCATGTAAATTAAAGCACACTGCCTCTTGCAACATTCAACAATTAAAAACACCATGAAATACCATAAACAACTGAAAACGCCGCTCCTCCCCTCTTCGACTTTGGAGGACACAGCAAAGAATTGTCAACTCCTGGCACCAGAATAAAGGGTATTAATTTTCCTCAACCTGCAAATAAATGTGTGTAAATTGTAAATACCTGTGAAGTGGATAATTCTATCGAGGGGACACATGTATTTTCCCCCATTCCTTGTGTCAACAGCCCTTCTTTTGAGGTGCGGCACGATGCCTGTATGGACCTGATAACTCTCATTCTCAGCAAAGAGTCATTTGGAGAAAAAATGCAGTCAGGTTGTACAAACACACACACACACACACACACACACACACACACATTGTTAATTAAATCTTCTGGCTTTGATGTTTTCTCAGGTTTTAATGGAAGAAAAATAACAAAATTAAATACGGATGCTGTCGAGCTTCCCAGTGAAAAGACAGGCACCAGGCATATTGCATACTCAAATAGTAACATAAATAGAAAATTGGGTAGGATGATTCTGAATGGATGTGAATACTACAGAGAGGGGTGCTTTCTATCTTTTGTATGTGAAAATATAGTGATATTGTGGCGATGTTGTAAAGAAAAGACAGCGAGGAGACCAGCGATGCTTTATGGTTTATGTTGTGACATAAAGAACAAGAAAGAAGGCACAGCTAACAGCAGACTATGGCAGAAGATTTTGAGGATGGATTTGGACAAAGGAACAAAAGTGAAATGTGAGTTGCTGTTTCATAAGTCTGTAATAATGAGGCCCACCAGCTGCACTCTCTTCTGTGTTTTACATATACAAAAAAAAAGACACATGTTCATATAAAACTATAAAAATAAAATAATGTTTGTGCAAAATTGTGTGTATTTACTTGTATTTGTATGTTTAATAGAACTACTCTTAGGGAACATGTTTATCAAGCAAAGGAGTTCAACAGTTGTTGCAATAAGCTAAAACAAGCTACTTCTTTTTTACATTTCAAAATATTTTTTAAGAGAATAACAATAACAACAGTAAGGAAAGCTTTGTAATAATTAATTTAGTGTTTTATAGTGTTAGATTTATTGTGAAGTTCTACTTACTGAATATGTATGTATTATTATTTATTTTAGCAACGTCTCCCATTACAAACTTAAAATGATCCTGAGTCAGCAGTGCACACACATATGACCATGGACATTGATTCATGACTCTTACTCCATTTAAGCCTTTTTTTTTGCCCTGCCTCCCTGTTTAATTTGATCAATAAAGATGAGTTTTCCCCCACGTAATGAAATTCACACTCAATCACAACTTTGTCGATTGCCCCTCTCAAAAGGTCAGGCAATGAAAGCTCATTTTGTTGCAGGGAGGAGAAAATAACAGTTTGTAATTAGTTTAGTCAACTTCAGTGCAACTAAACAAGTGCTGAAGCTGTGAGGCCATCCTTTTTATTCAGTCAATAACTTTGTTTGCCACAAATACGCTTGAAGTAATACACCACAAGTTTTGCACTAATCAATCCACATACAGCGAGCTTCTAAACAGCTACAGCCTTACACATGTGGCCCAGGGGAGTTTGTTTTCCACACAGGGTCAGTCCGACACAGAAAATAATAAATAAATAAACAAACAAACAAACCGTTCCCAAGGTATTAATAGCAGCCTGATTATCTGAATGCTCAGTGTTTTTTACTTCGACCTCTAATTACGTCCAAGGCTAGTCTCTGAAAAAGCAATTATGAGCTGCACTAAACTGTACATCTCACTTTAATGGCTCACCGCATTAATTATTCACTTGTTGTTGGTAAAATATAAGCAATAGTGACTGAGAAAATAAAATGGCACTTACTTAAACGCCACCACACACCACACACACATATTTAAATTGACTTTAGTTTAAAGTAAAGGCTATTCTGAACTGAAAGAAAACACAATACACATTGATGCATGACCCCCATTACAGTACATAGCAATCAGCAAAATATAATTCAGACTTGAGGGCACAGAAACACTTCCTAATGAAACTCAATTGAAAAAGCCAAACACACTATAGACTCTGGGTGACGGCTTCACTTGTAATCATTGACTGTGGACTGTTATGCGTGCCGGTCATGGTGGTGTCTGTGTGGTGTTGAGACAGATGCTGTTTAAAAGTAAAATTGTTATTACTGAGTGGCATTAGTACATTTATAAAGAAATGTTACATGTTGCTACTTTTATTATCTGTCCATTTTGTTTAATATACTAAAATGACACACATTTGTAAACCATTAAAGGAATACCATATGGACTAGACCTTCTTTAAAGGCCCTACATTACACAAAATTGTTTCTTGTGAGCTTCAAACCATGTTATAATGTTGGTACTCCCTCAAAAACATACCTGGAGTTGTGTTTTGCTCTGTTCCACCGTGTGATGTCATGAAGTGGTAGTTTCAAGTTTACTGCTACCTTTTACCTTTAATTCAGTAGAGATTAGCAATTCCAGGGCTGGAATTATCCAGATGATTCTACTGAAGGTGTATAGAGTTTAAAAACACAATGGAGTACTTCCTATGTTACCACTATATGACATCACAAGGTGGAACAGAGTGTTTTCTGTTTGAGAGAAGAACTCAGCCTAAATATGTAGAGTTTGTGAG
The DNA here is from genome assembly GCA_029959045.1 of Taenioides sp. WSHXM2023. Classification (NCBI taxonomy): domain Eukaryota; kingdom Metazoa; phylum Chordata; class Actinopteri; order Gobiiformes; family Gobiidae; genus Taenioides; species Taenioides sp. WSHXM2023. Next base: position 15,941,079 of record CM057100.1, on the reverse strand, counting down.
TTAATTAAAATACAACAAAATACAACTCTGAGTATGTTTATGATGAGGAAACAACATGATAACATAGACCAGAAAATACCGTAATGCTGTATACGCCGTTTAAGTCCTTAAATGTTTTCTATTCTTATTTGACCAAATTGGAATCTAAATAATGCACTTTATTTTTTGTAATTTTCTTTGTGCTTGAGTTGGGATTAGTAAGTAAAAGTTCCACAGTTGTGAGTACCTCTTCTTCACTTATTATAGCACTGTGACATGAGAGAGGCAGCATATCCTGTGTACATATAATGAATGTGTGCAGGTGATAGACTCCTGCTCAGATGCCGTGTCCTTCTAGAGTGCCGCTGTGGCCCTAAACTAAACTGACAGTGTGGCCCCACAGACACAGCTCTGATTAATGCTTTGTGACAGCTCCAACGAGCCGGCATATGAACAGTCGTCCTGCAGCCATTACATAAGTACAAACAGCTGTTGTTTGATTCTCCACTGTAGCCATCCTCCATAGAAGAGGAGCAGCAGAGGACCTCCTGTCACATCCACAGATCCCCTTTAATATACCATGTGACAGGTACCTCATCTGATGGGATTAAAGCAAAAATGTCCACCCTTTCTCTAAAACAGCTTTTTGTTAAGTGTCTGCTCTGAGGAGATGGAATCAGCCAAGGCTCTCAAGTGGCCCCTGATGTTGACTGAACTTTGAACAAACATTTCTCGGGCTTTTGCTGTTGCTGGAACCAGACTCTGGAACAAACTGCCCCACACTATACTTTGCATTATCACAGACACTTTGCACAGTTTGTTTGATTTCTTTGTTTAATGTTTTGCATGTTTTATATTTTGCTGGAAAGCACTTTGGTCACCTTGTGTGTTGTAAAGGGCTCTATAAATAAAGATTTACTAATAGATTAATTTTTAAGATGTTGTTTTTTATCATTACGATAATACCAACATGAACTAAGCCCTGTTTCCTAGATCTTGGCACCAACTGGAACTGTCCCAAGTCTTTATGAATGCACATCTGAAAACATTTGTAGTCTTCTCATCTGTCTAAACCCAGATGTTGGGTTACCCCAAAAACTGGCTTCATAAAGAGCTCTAAAATACAACTATCTCGTGTTATTCCTGGACACTGACGGGCCATGCAAATGTGTGTTTTGTAATTATAACAGCCTGAATGATGTTTGGTCATAATTCTCCGACACAGTGATTATGGCGCCCATGAATGGAGCTAGATTGCGCCCTGTTGGAGGATAATGTGGGAGAACTGCAATTACATACAACAGTATTTCTTTACTATTTGATTCAGAGAACAGTGCCACAATGGGAGAGAGATAGCCGTATTGTGCTGGTGAACGTCTTTTCTAAACCTCCACAGAGTATAGTGAACATGGCATTGGAGCACTTTGTTTCAGCAGGACAAAGCAGCGTTTGGCATGTGTGTGAGACAGTTGCTTTTGGTGTGTTCTAGATCACCCTGAGAGTCATACAGATGGGCGCTGAATGATGTCCTGAAACAGACCCAGATTGCTTTATGCTGCAGGTATAAACGCCAGGGTTGATCCTTTTCAACAACACCAACACAGTTATTATGAGCTTTCATACAACAATGGCTGAGGAGGAAGAGTGTCTGAACTGCAATTAAAAGTGCACAATGTGTAATTAGGCTGGATCAACTAATTTAATATAAGAAAAGGTCCAAGCATGTTTCAAATGCAGAGTGAATTCCATGCTTCAATTTGCTTTTATGCAACAAATGAAAAACTAGTACAATAGTACGATTTGTTGATTTGTATTCCTGTGTTATTCTGTCAATGTGTACGTGTTCATTGTATTGCAACAGCCAATAGAATTGTCAGAAATGATGAAAACTGCTCACATGTAAAGCAATGGTCATAAAGTAGTGCTGTTACATGGGTTTTACAAGGCGTAGTCTGAACGCGGTGTCCTTGGTTAGGACTCAGCAGATGGAACCATAGGATGGAGGTTATCAGCCGTTCCATTTCCCTCTGGTCTGTAAGTCGTTGTCGACAGTGTGCTATGGACCCTAAAGGCCTGCCATCTGCCTCTGCTGCTACTTCCAAAGGTGAGAAATCTCCAACCACCACCTGCTTCATGTTTCAGCCACATGTGCCACATACAGGGGACAGATCAGATACAAGCATGTATGTATGTATGAAAAACAATCATCATTTACATATAATATTAGCTCTGTTCAAATTGCCCTTTGTTTTTATGGGGCTCATAAATGGTCTTGCATGTGTTTGAAGAAACTGGCCCAGGCTGCAGCCTTATTACACCATTATGTCTTGTATTTTCAGTGTTTATTTAGACAACATAGCAATTCTGGTAAGAAAGCTACAAACAAACACATTAGAGCTTTTGCAAATGACTGATGGATGATTAATGATCATGGATTTTGGCAGGTGACATCATAGCATTATTGGCCTATCTCAGGTACAAAATATGAATCAATAATAAATCCAATAGTTCTATTTTAGCTCTGTCCTATTTCAAAACTAGAGTTGTCACCAAACTGCACCACAGCTCAGTCAAAAATGAGTTCAATGAAGAGTATTGTCAATGTCAGGTATTTGTTTGGAGGTCAAAATAATCATCACCCATAAGAGCTGTCATAGTGACGGACTTCACACTGTACTGTCAGAAACCTGCAATCGGTTTCCCAAAACATAATTACTGTGACTTAAGTCGCATAGCCTGGTGATTTGGGAGCATGCCAATACATGCTTTTCAAAATTACAAATACAACATCTGCAATGCTAAGCCAGGATTATTTTTTGCTTTTTTGCTGAATTAAGCACTTCTCAAATGTGTGGAAACGACAGCGTGTGGTTACTTCACTGTTACACTAACTCCCATGTGTCTCTTTACACGTCAATATGGAGCTCTTATCCGGGGCTTTCACGCCTAAACCTCCATACATCATCAAATTGATCTAGTGGGGAGGATTTAAGTCTGAGCTCAGAGACAGAAATCTCGTTCCAAGGTCAGATTGTGAGAGGCAAAGGTCGCGGGGTCACCTGTCTGCTCACACCTGCCCTTGATGTATCCTGTGTCCCAGTCCCAGGGGAGCTGAGCTACTACATTTCTGCTGATGAGTTAAACCTGCCTGAGATCTACAGGATTTCTATTGGCACTGTCTGCTGCCATAGGACAGCAACAGCACGGTGAGATACTGCAATCAATTTACACGCAGCATGGAGCAGCTGATGTCGCTGGTGCTACAAGTTTGTGCACCTCACAGAAAAAGTTGATGTAATTCATCATGATGTACAAATCCATTCTGAAACAGATTAGAACGATGTGAAAAAGAGAAAAAGGCAAATGCCATTTCATTTACAAGAGGGACTCTAATAATGCAAAATCTTTGTTAAAAGCACATTTGAAATGTCATTCTTCTTCTGATGATGATGATGATGGCAACAACAACAACAAAACAAAAAAGTTGGCATCACACTAGCTCTCTTTCAGTTAAATAACAAAAGAGCAGCGAGTATGATATATTAATATTTTAATAGTCTGTAAATATTCAGTAAAAATACACTAAACTACATTATAGTTCAACACTTTAACAATATTCTACCAAAGACAAATGAACTGTTAGTACTAGTATTGTCAGTCAATCATCCAATGTAACTGAATTGGACTGGACTTGGTGCACCATAGACGCCCTGGGCATGCTTTATCCACTGGGCATGATCAGAGCCATGTATTAAATGGAGCAGTAAATCTCTCTCTTTCTCTCTCTTTTTTTTTTTTTTTTTTTTTCAAAATGGCATTATGTATGCATGTGGGTCTGTTTGTTAAAAACCCTTGTTTGCTGTCAGGCTTCACCTCCTCTCCCCTTGGTACGCAGGAACAAACGTAGCTGTTTACAAATACAGTATGACAGGTCGAATACTGCTAACTTAAGTTTTCATGTCAAAACCTGTCAGTGACATTTAACAAGTTGAAAAAGCGTGTCAGAAAAACACTTCAAGAGAAATTCTCCATACTGCAGGCATGTAGATGGAAATGCTAGTTATCCTCATATATACGACATTTCACCTTTTTCACACGTTTGACTAATTAGGCCTTCCACTGCTAATTCCAAAATAAAGACTGAACAACACACATGCATGCAATAGGCTAATGAGAAGTAAAGACTCATTTTTAACATGAGATTACTGTATGCAACCCATATGCTATAGACCTCAGTACATTATTCATGAATAAGAAATTATCATTATATCTGAAATTGGAACTATTATTAGTCTGTTTATGTATTTTTTTTATACAAGCCTACCATACCATTATCATATAAAATGGCATAGTCATCATACAAGATAAACATGAATGGACTTAAACAATGGACAGATTATTTGCCTATACAAATTGTTTTATATATATATGATTTAACGATATATTCAGCATCAGTTCAACTACATTGCAGGTCTTTGCATTAGTATGCTACAATCCATGTTCCACTGTAATCCAACAGAACAAATACTCCTGTTTCACATTTGTTTCATGTCTACCTATAGCAGATTGTATGCAGGGAAAATATTGAGTTTGGTGAGAAGGGCTTCAGGCTGTTTGGACTTCTACTGGGAATATACTTTTTCTTTTTTTTCAAGGGCAATGTGCAATCACGGTGCTGTGTTATTCCCTATGATTGCCACACCTTCGGCAAAATCCACACACGCACATTCACACACACGTGCACGTGCACACACACATGCGCAGGGCTCTGTGAAAATGTGACTTCACAACATCAACAAATTATTCAGAGGGAAGATCAGAGTGGAGCAACATCACACCCCCAAGTCCAGGTGATAGCACCATCTCTGTGCATCGCTGGCCTCTCCTTCTATGGCCCGCACTTGTGCCTCTTGGACTGCTGATTAGCCCAGTCTGTCGTCAAGGCAACATAATGCACAAGGCCTTATAAAGGAGAGGTTGTCATGAAACATCTGTGAGTTCAAACAATCAAACAAGCAAATGGCTACCCTCAACAGGGGTATTACAGCAGAACATTAGAATGAGCAACTGAGGGCTACCAAAATTGAATCAGTTCACCAAGTTCAAAGAAGAAACATGAAAAATATAAACATTGTGTAAAGGCCGCCACACGCTACAGGAGAATTTGCCCGATTTTCTTCTCCACAAATTCGGGGAGGTGTGACCCGTCTTTGTGTGTGATTTTGAAGTCGCTGCGCTCCTCAAGTCTGTGGTGTCACTATCAGATCATAACCACCAAACATCAGCAACGCTACGGTAACAGCCAATAAAACAGAGCGTCAGGGACAGAGGAGTGACGAACACAGAGACAAGAGCAAGATACAAACTCGGGATAAAAAAACAATAATAATGAGACTTTATTACTCACCTCTCATAAAATGGTAAATTTAAAGTGCAGCATCTCATCCACATTATCCATAGAAATTGTCCTCCACAAATAATGACACCCAGTCCACAAAACAGCGCTGTGAATCCAGTTTTTGGGGTTCTTTAAAAGTAAAAAGGTGAGAGTAGTTCCTCACGTGTGTCTGTTTACATCCACAGCGCACGGATTGAGGTGAAGCTGCAGATTAGTGATAGTGACTGTACTTCCTGTGTACTTTATCGCCAATCTTTTATGCTTTAAAAATCATGTATCTGAAATATTGCACCACATTTCACAAATAATAATAACACAGTTTTGACTCGTATCTAAACTAGAAATGCAGTGCTCTGATCTTTTGATCACTTACAGCCAGGTGTACACTATGCGGTTTTTGGCTCTTTTTGAGCCGATTTTTCACCCGTGCGACTGTTTTTGGGATCCGGACGACTTTTGGCTTAATCATGAGTCATGCTTTGTGTAGTATACATGGAGTAACGAGCAGCAATCGTAGGTCGCAAGAATATCAAATCTGTTTGAAATCCAGTCTTGTGAAGGTTTCTCGCTGTTGAAGAACTTCCACGAGCCGATTTGACAAAATCTGGCAGACAGCACATGTGCGGACACAGAAGCTGAATTGAAGGATATGAAGATGGTGGAGGACCATGGTGGGCCAGTGAGTGATTTGGACAGCAATGGAGGCTCAGTTAAGTGAGCTTTGGCAGGCTCACCCAAGCCTTTTCGCTGTGGCCTCACAGGGCTACCATGACCGCAACAAAAGAGAGAAAAGTTGGGGGGGAGATTGCTGCTCAGTTGCAGCTGCCAGGTAACATTTTGGTCCAGACTAGCAAAGTGGACATGTAGTTAATTCATTGTTGTTGGTGGTTAATTTGTTGTTTTTGGTGGTTAATTTGTTGTTGTTGGTGTTGACAAGGCAGCACGTCTGTCTTTTGCCAGCATTGTGTCTCCACACTTCCGTGGTTTTCTACTTGATATTTCTGGAACAAGAACTCCACATGTCGTGATGTGGACATACACTGTGTGCAGGCAGATCGCATCCGAGCATCAGATGAGAACATGAATCGTGAGCTGTGAACTTTTAAACCCTGCGAACTGTCGTACAGTTTGAGCTGGGGGCTGAGTGAAACGATCGAAAATATCGCACAGTGTACGCCCAGCTTAAGAGTCTCACAATGAGTGGTTTTACTGTAGATAGGAAACAGCTGACGTGATTGTGCTCACAACTTTATAGTTTGTGGTCCGCAGACATATCCCGCAGCAGTCTTTCTGATCAGAGATTCTAAGTCTCATAAGATTCTCCTTGTGTCTGTGGTGTGCGCTTTTTGTTGCACGTTTAAAAATCGTTTGAGACCAAAAAATCCTGTAGTGTGTGGCGGCCTTTAGATAATAACTGTAGTTATATGACTCACCTCTTAATGAGAGAAAAACTGAGAGAAAAACTGCCTTTATATGTGATATGGGCCCATGGGTTATAGTGTTGTAAAAGACATGGCCAAATATATACTGGAGCTTTTTCAAAATAAATTACAAATACAAAGTAACATATCATTTTTGTTTTGAAATGTCTGTGTCAAATGTGTTTAAGATCCAAACACATTCTTGCATTCCCAGTCAAATTAAAATAACATAGTAAAGAGCACTACTACAGTTCAGAAGACTGGGATCATTTCAGAAACATTTCTAATCTATTCATTTCTTTTTTCACCCAAAAATCTGCAACACAAAATCTTCAATTGTGGCTGCTAAATTAATTCCTTTTATTATCTTAAATATGTAATCTTTGTGCTATTGTACCAAGGCCTTCAATTCAACCGTGCTTAAGGGGCTTTTTGTAATGAAAAGAAAACAAAATAAAAGATATTAACCCATCAGCTTTGTATTATAATGAAACAATACAATAACACATTTTCTGCTCCTGCTCCAACCACTCTATTAAAAATCAGCAAGTCAAAATACATGGAAAAATGCATTACTTTTGGGGCTGATTGTGTAGCCAGGCTAACAGCTATTTGGCAAGTTGGTTCTAGGAGAAGAGAAAGTATAATTATTCTCGTCCGGGATCAGAGGCAATTTTTCCAGCAAGAAGTATTGTGAAGTCAGAGAGCAAGTCAAGCCAGGTCACAGAGCAGCTTTGGGAGAAAAATATTTGTTTTTGTGAAGCAACTTAAAGCAGTGACTCTCTTTGTTATTCTAGAAGTCAGGGGCCATTTAATCTGAGAGAAATACAGTCCTGGCTAAAAGTTTTGGCGAGATGTGGAAAATGCATTTACCCATCAGTGCGTTAATAACCAGTTCATTTGTTTGTTTGATTGATTTTAAGATATACTCCATTAGAGAAACGCATTTGTGATTTTGGTGATCTTCACATTCAAACCAAAATACTGATCTAAAATGCCTCAGTAACAGAAATGGGTCCATTGACTTCCTGTTCAAAACTACAGAACCGATAGTTCTCTTCATAGTGGTATTTCACAATAGTATCCAGCAGATTTTCATTTTTGTTTTTATTGTTGATAAATTGATATGTGACAATTTAAAACCCTACATGTGACCCTGATTTTTTTTTTTTTTTTTTTTAATAATCAAGAAAAGTAGGTGGAAATAGGGGGTAGGTGAAAAAAGACATTTTCTAAGCACTCAAGCCTCAAATGCAGGACAAAAAAGGGTTAGGTTAAAAAGGTTACTTAAACATAACTGAATCAATGAAAAATACATCTCTGACTATGCTCATGATAATGAGAACATCATTATAACATGGTTAAAAGCTCATAAAAGTTAATTTTACATAATACATCTTTAAAGCCTTCCACATTCCTGAAGAATAGGTGAAAAACTACAAATGTATCCTACACTTTGAACTGTGCTGGGGCTTTCTGCTTGTTAAAAGGGTCACATGATGTTATGTCAGATTTGAACAGGCCTTTGCACAGATCGCCCTCTCTGGCATCCTGAAGGCCCATAAAGCTTGATTCATGGGCGCAGTGGCTGGCAGAGGGCACATGGAAGGCAGGGAAATGGCAGCGCTCAGGTATGCTAAAGTCATCCATGATGGAATCTGTCAGAGCCCAAATGGCTCCCTCTCGCCCTACTGCGTTTTATCAGCTAAAGATGTCGCTGACACAAAGTCTTTTGAACTCGGACTGTCTGCCTCAAATACAAATTCTTTCTTCCCATTGAACTTGTGTTGAAAAAGTTACAACTAAGGAGCCTGTGCTGGCTGGAAGACAGCTATTGCTTCATTGCATCAACTTTAGAACAAAATAATGATCCCAATATTGAATGGTCCTACATATTGTGTATTTTTACTCTATGTTTGTCAGTGAAAGACCAGAATGAAAGATATGGGAGAAATAGTTTGAGGTGTATTTTGTGGCCCACAAAATCTCTCCTCTGCTTTTGCGCATTCCTCAATAATCCCCTAACCCTTCTGAATTGAGCCAGAATTTGGATCAGGAAGACTCTGGAAACTGGAGCATAAAGACCATGGTCTGGGAATAAAACCTTTGCACCTTTGGTTCCACTTGCCCACTAGTACAATGCTGACATCCCCTTTGTGCTTCTTATTTTCTCTCCATCGTACTAGAAGTCGTAATTATATTGCCAAAATTTTATTTGTTGCCACTGTGGTGACAGCCTGTGAGAATTGGAAATACAATTTAATAATTTGTAGCCGCAAACACATCTTGGAGCGCAGCAGGATTTGGGGGCAAAAAACAACGGGTGGGTTTTAGTGACATTATGAATGCTATTGCAACTGTTTTGAATGAGAGATAACAAGCTCAGGGGCCCAATGAGCCTAGTTAGCAAACATGTCAGCTAAGACCTAACCTCCCAGCCTTTAATGTGGGTGGGGAACATGTGACTCATTAAGGGAGATTTGTAACCAATGCACTGACTAATAATTGTTTACATGGTAAATAATTACTCTGCTTGAAAATGAATTCTGTTCCGTCACAGCCTTTTCTCTATGACCCATCCAGAAAGGTCACCTAGCCTAGCACAACTTCATAACAAAAAACTTCAGCTAAAAACATTCTTCCAGTGTCTTTTGTGAAAGTCTAATTTCAGCATGGTGAAGGGGCAGAAAATAAAGTCTTAGATTTGGTGATGAGAGCAAGGCTGCCTACTTACATTTTGTTTCCCTCGACTAGTCCAATTTGATATTGATGAGCTGTGCAGCAATTCAAATTGCCTGTCTTCTTTAAACATTTAACTGGCAAAGAAAGCAATCACACTCTTTGCTCAAATCCTGCCTGTGTTGAAAAATGCAAATGCTGTTGCAGTGAAAGGGAAATCAGAGCGAGAGGACCTGAGGAACTGTGTGTTCTCCAGCTGTTCTTCAGAAGCTTGTAGTACATGCACTGCACACAGCATCACAGATGGAGGGAGGCTCCACATCTTCATCGTAGAGCTTTTGATACCTGACCTGGATCATTACACTTGCTGAATCAAATTCTTTTGCACACTGTTCCAAAAACCCACTTCTGCACCAAAGTCACCCCTTAAAGAGGAGTCTAGTTCTCCAAAGTAGAACGAGGCCAATAAAACCAAGAGAAGGAATGCAAGTGACAATTCACAAATCCACAGTAGTTGGCCTGGCATAAGTGATGAGATAAATGAGCTGCAGCCTATTGTACTAAGGCTAAGCGCTACATAGTAGTATGAAAGGAAATACATTTGCGAAATAACTAAATTGGTATGGTCCTTTTGTCAAAGCCTGTCTTTGTAATTCTCATTTTGGATGCTCCCAAGGAAACTGCTTAAAAATGATAATCCGGGAGAGAGAGAGGGAGAATTTCTCCTCCGAGCTGCCTCAAGCCGGCTCTCAGCCCTATTAGGAAATATTATGCAGCGCACCAAAGAAACCTAAACTCCATTCTTAAACTTGGCTTTGTGCATGTGGGTCATCTGGTCTGATCCTTTTTGACACAGTGCCACAAGAACAGATCTGCTGCTATAACAATCCTTACATCTTGGATAGATATCTCAGTTATTTTCTGCAAAGATAAAAATGGTTTTGATCTATGATGATGAATTTATCATATTAAATCATTAATTATAAAGACATTAAAACATAAGTACTGAGGAATATAGCTTGTTGAGAAGAACAGTATAATTATTAAATTAAAAACACAGTACCAAATTGAAACTATTTGTTTTATGACAAGTTTCTTAAAGGTTTCTTACACTATTTTCTGATCTGTTATAATGTTGTTTCCTCATTTAAAACAAACCTGGATGTGTTAAATGAAATGTGTAAATGAATGTGAAACAAAACATTGTGTTTTGTTTCATTTACACATAACACATTTCATTTAACACACAAACTTTGCATATTTAGCAGAGTTCTTTTCCACCTTTTCCACCTTGCGATATCATGGTGATACATAAAGTGTTCCACTGTGTTTTTAAACTCTATGCCCCATCACTGGAATCATTTGGATGATTTCAGCCCTGGAATTGCCCGTCTCTACTGAACGCAAGGTAGAAGGCAGCTGTTAACTTGAAAAACTACCACTTCATGAAATCATAAGGTGGAACGGAGCATTTTGAGCTTGGAGATGTAGAGAGACTAATAATAAAGGGTGACTCAGACATGTGTGAATCAAACAAAACACTGCTCCAGGTATGTTTTTGATGAGGTAACAGCATCTTAACATGGCTAAAAGCTCACATGAGTCAATTTTGCACAATATAGGACCTTTAATTACAATGAACACAATACATTACCTTTGACATACCCAAATTTGAATAACCAGAATATTCTATGACACACTGCCTGTAATATAATATAAAGTGCCATGAATATATGATATATATAATGAAATGTGCTGCAGATAAAGCTTACCACCATTTATGTTGAAAGCATAAAGCATGGCGTGTAATCCAGAAAATCACCATATTCCACACTGAGAGATCACAAGTACACTGGTTACACTGCTTCTCTGTGTTTAGTTGTAAATATGTCGCCACTTGGCTTCTGCGGCTGATTTGTCAACACTGAACCAGAGCCAAAGACTTTACTGCTGTATGCGGCACCTTATGTGCACTGTAACTTATGTTTTTTTTCCCTCCCACTACAGTATCTGATAGTGGCTGCCAGAGATATGAATGAATAATGTGAGAATAACGTACAGCCTTATGAATGTGAAGATTTAAAACGGCCACACACAGGAAAACCTTGTTGTTCATCCATGAATCTTTTTTAGATATGCTACAAATTATAAAGGTCCCAAACAAATGTATCATGGAGACACTGAGACAAGGCCAGGTCTACACATTAAGTTTTCAAATGGGTGAACTTTTACTTTTCATCACCTTTCAGAATATTTTTTGCAGGTTTTTGGAACTAGCACAATTTTACTTCATGAATCAAAGGGAGAATTTCACAAATAATAAAGATCTGTATACTTTCATTGTGTGTGGATCTTTACTTTTTGATTGAATCTCTTTTGTTACCATCTTCTACCTTTATTATCAATGAAAATGATAATACCGAAGGATTTTATGAAGGGATAGAATGTTTTGATTGTACTAAAATACAATTGAAAACATTGCTATACAAAGAGTAAATTTGAGTAAATTTTTAACTGGCAATGATCTGTTTTTGCAAACGTACCCTTTTGTTCTTTCTTTGTTTCATACAAAAAAGAGCAGAATCATTGAGCCCTGAAAGATTGAACAATAATATCCCCACTGTTAGATTAAAAACGTTCTATCTTATCCCATCTTATCTTCTTTGGTCCTCCTGTAGGCATGAGACTACAAGTGTGCTTCTCTGACTTCTTAAAATACAAATGTGCATGCAACAGAGCTAAACAATAGTGATGAGGGGAGATAGACATTCCCATCGATTGCATTCTGATCTCTGTGGTCACAGTTTAGTGTGCAATGTCACAGTCTGTATGAGCCCCTGGTGCGCTTTGAACAGGTTCACTGCTTCATCAATATCTATCTTCCTCACACACTGGCCTGGATGACAACTTTAAGGATTCTCAACGCTGTGGCCGACTCTCAATGTCAATTTGTCTGCTGATTTATACTGTTGCTTAACGCTGTTGCCAAGCTAGCCCCATTCAGGTAGACAGTTAGCGCTTATGTATTTCCACTGAGTCAGGGAAGGCGAGTGGGCGAGGGAGCTCGGAGAGGAGACGGACTATGCAATGCAGTCATACTTGGCCTGCATCCACTCACACACACCATAATAGAGAGAGCATCATACAGACATAACCCTCCTGAGAAAAACAGGGAATGGTGAGAAAATAAGTGGGTCAAGTGCTAGGCGTGAGGGGCAGGACTGCGCGCTGAAGAGGACCCCACTGAAATCAATGCACTTCATGGAGCCTTTCAGCGAGATATCGAACAACAAGGAAGTGCGCTGCAAAGGGAGATGAGGGGCTAAAAGTGGCAGGTGCCCGGGCTAACTTTGATTAGCTTCCACATGCTCGTCATCATCCAGTGTCATAATAGCAGCAGTTTCCATAAATGCCCCCAAACTGTGCACACAGGGTTGATAGTATTGGTTTCAGCATCCAACAAAACCAGTTCCAATACGTTTTTATTTCCATATAACTTAAATGTTGAACTATTATGTATTTGGAGTGGAAAATAAGCATTCTGTTCATTATGTTCATTCTGTCCTTAATGCCCATATTCCCAGATCTCGTTGTTGTGGTCCAATGGAGCATGTGCCAGCGCTGGCCAATGGGGACACTATAGTGAATCTTCTCCACATACATAAGCCAAGTGTAGTTCTTTTTATGGTTTTATTTTCTCTGAGTTAGCAGTAACGTTTAGTACTACTTTTACTAATTACACAAAAGGTTGATACCCACCGCAGTGGAATTTGCACTTGCACACTGTCAGTATGCTCTATGTCACTTCTGGTGGGGGATACGCTACCTGCTTGGCTACAGGGAAAATGTTGCTTTGCCAGGAATGCAGGTGATGTTATAAAGGCCAAGTTACAGGTCCATCTGTGGAGAGGCGACACTGCTCACAGTAAGAATGCATGTTTATTTCCTTGTACTTTTTAGACTGATAGATAGATGTACTGAAGTAAATTAAACATCTACAATTGAAATATCAAAATGGAGTTACTGTAAATTCAGCCTGGAAGACCTAACTTTGCTCCTGTCTACCTCACCGCTTCTCCAGAGTTTACCTGCTCCCAGCCTCCATCATCTCACTCCTATTACTCCACCACAACGACCCCAATGTCTTCTGCCGGAGTCTGAGAGTCAAAGAAAACTCATTCAATAAAGCTACTAATATGTTCTCTTTTTGTCTGTCTGAGTCTCTCCAGGTTGAAATATGTTTGATGCCTCTACCAGAAAAGTTACAAAGTGCAGCTTTTATTTCAGCTAAATGTTTTAACTGAGCAAACTTAAAAAAGAATCATAGTATTTTCATTTTCAGTGGACACATTGCACAGTAAGAATGATACCGTTGAACTTTTTTCTTTCCACCTTCTGCAAAACTGATGCAGATAAGAACATGCTCATGTAAAATTTTATTGAGAAAAAGGAAACTAATTTTATCCTCCTCTATGCACAGCGCCTGTAAAAGCTAATCAATTGTTTCACAAGTCATTTTCAGGGTATGCACTTGACTGGGGAGCACAAAATGGCATTTACAAATAGTGTCCTTTGGTGCACCTCAATTACGCAGGGAGCAGGTTCTGAGTTATTCATGCAGATAAAGTCACGTATTCATGAGGATTAACCCAAAAGTTGCTCATAGACTGGCAGGCACAGATTGCATATTTTACCATACGAAAAAGAGCTGACGCATTTAGCCTGAAAATATTGAGAGAGAAAGGACCGGGCGAGAAACAGTGACGCTTGAGTGAGCCCCAGGCCGGACTATGGTCAGTTTGACAAAGTTTATTCTAATTTGTGCCTTCATAAGACAGTATTGAATGATCTGTATGCACTGGAGCAGAAAAATAAGAGGGAAGGCGTGTGGATTATACTATAGAAATTGAGGTATGCTTTTGCCATTGACTGAAAAACTACTCCAGTGCCTTTACATTCAATGATCAAGAGATTTCTGACTTGAATTTAAGATGGAACCAAACTACATGACTAAACAAATCATTTTACCGGTACTTCTACTAAGCCTATAATATTACTACTATACTGGCTTGGTACTCATTGAAACCCCCTGTGATTGTGAGAGTAAAAATTTTGCATTTCTACTGGGTCAAATACAAATAGAAAAAAACATGCTCTGATTAATAGTTCACTTACTTTCTTATTGTAGAATGCACAAAATATTATTTGGGAAATTATGGCTAGCTGTGACAAACAGTCTAAGAAACAAAAAAAGCCAATAGACCTCATGTTGCAAATCCAAGAAGGGTCAAATGAATGCCAATAAAACAATTTTTTCAAATTAAATACTATCCTGTAAAACATCAAATTAGCTTAGGGTCTTAACTTCTTTTCATAAACTGTTAGGGAAATCCACTGTCCCCTGTCATATTAGCAACATTTATCAGGATGCAGCATAGCCATTACGTCTGGGCCTTTATCAAATTAAGCGCTTGCAGAATGGCCGAAAAGGGACACATTACACGCGGTCTGACTTTGTCTCTAGCCTCTGCCAACGCAATATTCCGGGATGCTGTGGCGGACGAAAGCAAATGATGGTGAATATAACACAGGGTTCAGTGAAGCGTCAACAGAATGGATGGGCCAGTCCTGGTTTGGTAGTATCTGTTCAGGCAGATGTCCCTAAGTTCCCATGACTCGTGAGGTGGACGCCCCTATAAACCATGGCAGATGCTACACTAAGGTAAGACAGATGGGATTTGTGCCTGGGATCAGTAAAAGGGAGGCACATTTTGAGGAAATTAATATTAATCATTTACATGTACAACAGACGGGAAGTAAAAACAAAAAGTTTGATGTGAAAATAGGGCAGAAAACATTAAATATTAGTTATATATCCTAAAGGTATGAAATGGTTATTTACAAGGATAAAATATACATGGCCAATAGCAAGAGTGCTATCGGCAGGTAACCTAATTGCTCAGCTAAGGATCAAAGCACCCCACTTTAAAACACATACATTGTTATTTAACCAAGCAAGGAGACGTAGACTGGCTGTCACCAAAACAACCCCAAAGTTTTGTTCAGTTTTGGTGAAATGGTTCTCATGTTTCAGAAAGTATTTAACCCTAAAAAAACAAACACTTGAAATGTGGTTTCTGTCTGTTTGATATGCCTTTCTGTTTTCTGTAAACATGCATTATGTTTTCATGTTGGAATAGAATATTTTATCCACAGGTATTACTGGTATGCTTAAAGGAAGCTTTGATCTGCTTATGGAAACATACAGTATAATAAATGAAAGGTGATTCAGTGGGCCTGGGTTTATGAAGATACGGACATGTGGGTGTGCAGATTTTATAAATCATATGCACACACATATACATAGTTGTCTATATGGCTATATGCATTTATGTATGCAGGGCTGTAATCCCGGCTGGCAGCTGCACAGTCTCAAATCCAGTTTATTCACAAGCTCTCTAATTCGCTAAGATATCAAGCGCTCATTGTTGAGTAATTGCCACTGATGGAAGAAAAAAAGAACAATATTTCTTTCAACACAATCGGTGGTAAACTGAAATCAATGAGGCTGAATAGTGTGATTAAAATTTGATCGGATCACTGACGACCAACAATGACAACAAACACGAAGCAGGGCGGCCTTCTCCAAGGCGCTTGTTGATGTAAATGTTGTTTAGCGCCGCTAGGATAATGACAGCCTATTGATCAGTTTTTGGAATATATTCTCAAACTTTTTTTCTCCACACATGCACGACATGACACAAACACCCACTTGGAGAATATTCCACTGGAATTTTGGGCGGTCGTGTTTGATCTTTTTGCAGAGGGAGAAGCGGCACCGAAGATGGATCAGTGAGTGGAGGCTTTCAAAGACCCTTAGGTTGTCAATGGTAGTGTTTTGTGCTAGAGATGTCAGCTCTTAACTGTAGTTGTACTGCGTGGGAGGGCTGCTCAGTGTGCCAGATCAAGGTGTACGCCTTTTGTATTGCTCGTCTTCGCCTGCTCTCTGTTGGTGCACTGCTGTGAAGTTTGTGTACGAGGCTGCATCTGTGCATATGTGCAAATTGGTGATTAATCAAGTAACCAAACAGCAGACTGAATGCTTTTTAATGGTGCAAGAGAAAAAGTAGGTCATGTTTAGAACTAAGTGAACTTGGAAATAAAAGTGGTGCGAAGGACTGAACAAAAGCGCTTTTGTACAGCCCTTACACTCTTATTTTGTCCCTAAAGATTAATTAAAATGAACAATTAAGAAACATTTGATATATTTATGCTACAGGAGAATGCATCTGCTATACTCTTTTTAAACACAGTCAAGATGACGTGACGGTATCTTTTGTAATCCTTTTGGAATAGAAACATTGGGAGTAGGGTGAAAATAAAGTTAACCAGTTGTTGAATTGTAGTGATTTGGCTGGTCTGAGATGGGAGACACCCCGTGGCACCTCTAGTCCACACTGCCATGTGTTGTATTAAGGCTGCATTATGTTATGGACCAGTGAGCCACAGATGTGGCAGCAGGGCTGATCATCAATTATTATACCTCAGTGGATCAAAATGAGCAGCTCTGCTCATGTGCATGTCCCCAGTGCAGCCACTGAGCGCTGGCTTAGTGCACCCAAGCCCCTCACACCAGCAGCAGCCCCTGTGCACCTGCAGCTTAGACACCAACCGGACCAGACCAGGGCAATGGGACATGCCTCCAGACAACATCTGCCTCCCCTCAGTGACCTGAGTGTTAAGCCAACTGGAGAATCAAGGGCACCCCAGCAGATTTCCTGATTTTATCTCACACTCTGCCACTACTGCCACCAAACTAACTGCAGCTCCAGGAAACGTTCCAGTCTATTTTCCCTCCCACTCTCAACTCACTTTGTCCAATTCTCCCATTGTTTCTTTTTACACCACTGGAAGAGCACGCAGGCTACATCTATATCTCAGGCAAGAACACTTATTGCTACACATACAATTTGTATAAAGATCAAGCTCCACTAAAGGATTTTTGTTATGTTTTAGCTCTGTCAAAAAGCACAGTGCATTTGCCTTTCCCCACTGTGCTGAAATGGTTTATTATACTATTTCCTCAAAATGTTTTGTACATCTGAAAAGTCTTTCCTGTTGCATTCCCTCAATCACTTGAGGAGAGATTTAGCCCTTATGAGTGTGATGAATTAGCGGGCATGCGAGAGCCACCTTATGACAGATGCTTGCGCTTCAAATCCAGTGGGACAATGGCTGAATGGAATCAGGACAAATCAATGGAATCACGCAGGTGTCCGGGGGAAATGGGGACAAAGCGACACAGGCTGTGGTTTGCAGGAGCCCCTGGTGTGATTGGAGCTCCAGGTCTTTTTGTGCATGCCCAAGGCAGACAACAGCTTACTGACCCCTGCAGACAACAGCACTTTGGGGACAGAAGCTGGAGGAAGCAGCCAGCAGAAGAGACACACTTGACCACAGCAGCTGTGATGAATGGTGCAGGTTGATGAGGTTTCAACAGAAAGGCCAGCGTCTGATTGCTAAACATCTGGATGGACTCATACTGTTTCTAATTATTTCTCTTTCATCTTTTCTTTATAATGTTTTTTCTTAGTTCTACTCCTGTGTCCTTGTGTCTGTCTGTCTTCACTACATCTTTCAGTCCTTGTCATGCCTTTTGTGCTGCATAATTCCCACAAATTCCACAATTAATCTCAAATTTGTTATTGCTTCCTGAATACTATCCCATTTCTTTCTTTGCTCACTCAAACCAAACCTTCTCTCTGTGTCCTTTCACTTCATTTGTCAATGTTACCAAACCGTGAGTGGGTTCTGAAGTGATCCATTTGTTTGGTGAAGACCAATTCATCAGGCAGGCAGTGCAGAGACTGATGAGATGGCTCTCAGTACAGTGAATGCAAATCCCTACCATGTCAGTGCATTTCAAAGGTAGATTAGATTTTCAACATCTTAAACATACTGTAACGTGGTTTATTATTTTTTCTAATCAAACCACAAAGTCAATATTTATAGGACATGTCTGAGGGGGCATGCGCAATTTTTAAAGATTTAATTATCATGTTGTGCCTTTGCTTTTTAAAGTAATAATTTTGCAGCAAAATATTGCATTTCTTTTGAATGACACTTTTAGCTGAATTATGATAATATGTGAAACATGGACAGATGGCATCATAGCTGTACCCGTCTGTCATCATATCATTGATGTCACTGTGGCAATACTGCAGCCATCACTGTAAATTGAATCTCATAAAAAACACACTTTATCTCATAGTGGAGCCTTATTGAAAAATCAGCTGAAGAAATGTGGCAATATTAGAATATTAAATTGGTTTCAGCTTGCCTTCCTGTGTATTTCTTTTGTTTGTGGACATGCTCACATGTATTTTGGTTAATACTGGCACAAAAAGTATCTAATCTAATCATCTCTTCATTTGTATTAGTACTAGTTTTCTGTCTGCAAAATCCACAATATTATGAGTTGAACTTCCTGCTTTTAATTTATATTTTTAAAAAAAATAATTTTTTTTTTAACATTTTAGTAATTTATACCTAAAACTTTCAAGTTGATAGTCTTTCACTTAAGTATGTGATGGTATTGTGATGATAAAACCTACATTTTTTGTAGATCTCTCTCCATCCAAATGAGTACTGCTTGTGAAAATTATTTTAAATCATTGCCTTGGTTTCTTGGAACTAGCTTGAGCTGCATTGTAGGACACAGCTAACGGCTAACACAAAAACAAGCCCATGTTAGGACAGTGTTCTGCCCAGCCTTCGGGAGACATATTGATGCATGTTATTTTGGTCAATAAGTCCTTCTGAACGCCGGCCATCCTTATCCTTGAGACCGACTGCTGGTGAAAAATGAGGAAGGGATGAGACCATGCATTTTAATCTGAGTGGGCAGGCGTTATATCTTTAAGAGGGCAAGGGAAGAGAGAGAGCAGGGGAGGATGCACTTCCTATAACCCTGTCTGAGGCTCATTAATGCAGCTGCTAACAATGAAGAATGCCATGGCTTCAGCTGAAATACAACATTGAGCCAGAGCATATAATGGCTGTAGTAAAATACAAAACATAAAGATTTCTATGCACTATTTAGAGACAAACAACATGTTGCATTTAATTGGAACATAATAGTCCATTGTTTAAGTCCCCGGAGACTGAAGTAGAAATGTTTTACCTCAGTGAAAATGGTTTATTTTGTAACTCAAAATCTGTTAACATGTACTGTATATTAAAGTATAAAATATATGGATGTACATAGTATAGTATATTTATTTGTTTCTTTTAAATATTCATTTCATCTATCTGCTGTATTAAGGGCCAAGATCTCAGCAACCATAGGCTTTAAATAAAATAATTAGTCTTAAATAGCTCTTTTTTGCATTATTCATCCACTCCACACTCAGTGGTGGTAAGCTAGTACTGCAGCCACATTTGTCCTAGGGTAAATTGATGGAAGCAAGCCTTCCAATCTGTGCCGCTCCAATCCCCACCAACACTCACATCACATTCATACTAGGCAATATGGGAGAAGTATCTTGCCAAAGAACACAACAAAAGTTTGGTGAACAGTGAGTTACCCCCTAATCTAATTCACAAGTCATTCACTGTCCCTTTTATGTAGGACCTCAATCTCCTAGATAATTAGCATTTTTCCATGATAGAACCAACTGCTTTAATTTGCTTTATAACTTTGAAACGTGCATTATTAACACCTCTCTAAAATCTGATCAATGTTAATGCTTAGGTCCTCCAACTGAATATGAAACAGAGTGGGATTTTTGTAAAAGCTATCTATAACAAATGGGCTTGAATAAAACATTAGTGCATGTATATTTTATGGCTTCCCATGTACTCCTGCTGCTTCTGAAGGCAGCAAGCTTTCAGCTCTTTCGTGCAGGTATGCTACTTAGAACTTCAGCCAGCTCAGTCGCAGGAGGACACTGATTTTTTTACAAGAGTTTAAAAGTTCAATCAAGTTAAGAGACAAAAGATGGAGTTAAAAGTGGGAAGGAGATTGTGGTTAACTTGACATCAGTAAGTCCTGCCAATAACATCAAAAAATCCTACCCACTTATTAATTTAGTTCTTAATTGGTGTTGCAAAGATAAAGGGGCCAATTCTATTCACTCTTCTCATCCAAATCTTAATATGCAGTCCATGATATGCTTGCAAGAATTCTTGGGCTTCTTTTTTTGATATGTGTACCAAAAGACATGATCGGAAAGTTTTTGAAGTGCAGGTTTGTGCATTAACTGTCAGGTCATCTCCAAGCATATTTTATAATCCTTTCAATAGGCCTTAGATAGCCTGCTAACATTTTAAACACTCTTACAACACACATCTCACTACAATTCCCTTTGGCCATGGCACTGAAACATATTGATTTTTCTTAGCTCTCCTGTTATCTTATGATTAGTGCTGCTGAAGGAGATGTGGACGATTGCACCAGAAAGCCCCCTCGTTCATCCCCGTTTCACACAGCTCTTTGGCATAGCAACAAAGACTAGTCCTAATAGTGTGGAAAGGGGGTTTCTAACATGACACTTTCTGGTCGTTTGAAGCAGGAGGCAGGGGATCTTGCCGAGCCAAGTTGACTCCAGCGGATCAATAGCTCGTCTCTCTCTCAGACAACTGGTGTGGCATTTGAACCAAATAAAACACCGGTTCCCCGTCCGCCTCGACCTCTGAGAACTGAGTGCTTCCCAAATCCCAAATCGGTTGAGATAGGGATACAGATGAGTAGATCAGTTATACCCTCTTTGTAGTCTGTTCTGGACCCTCAATAGGCTAAAATGTAGAGAAAGAAGATATGTAAATCATTTGATATGTTAGGTTTGTGAACTACACTATACCTGCTGGAATTTTATACAACTATTATATAAATAACTAAATAAATAAAATAAGTGTCAAGATTTTCATCAGCTAAATGATCTCTTTAGAAAGAGGAATAAATGTAATCTAATTTATGTGTATTTTTCATAATAATATGGACAATAAGAGGCTTCAGATTATCTATGGGCCTGAGAAGGATACAACCAAAACAATAGTTACCCTACCCCAGAAGAACCCTAAAAGAAAAACTAAAAGTATGTAAATTCTAATATATCTTAAATGGATATTTGAACTATATAGGTTAATAATTGTTCTATATAGTTCTATTGCAGGTCCATTGGAACAGCTGTAAAAAGTTATGGGCATCAGATGGCACAAAGAAGTTTTTTGTTTAGTGGGATTATATGGCAGGGTGATAAAGAAGTTTAAAGACTCTGTCATGTAGATCCATCGCCGATAGCGGTAGAAAAAGGCCTGCATTAGCAATTTATGCATTGTATGAATTAAATATAACTCCCTGTAAGAATATCTATGATAACATGACGGTATGCAAGGTCATGGCGTGAGGGGAATGACAAGTGTTCCTGTTAAGGTAAGATTTAGTGTTCATTACAGTTCCCAACACAGTGCACTCATGGATTTGGACAGGCTTGGAGCTAACAGCGGACGTCAAATGAAATTTTACATGAAAAACCAGGTCCAAGCATTGATCATCTTTCTAACCTGTGGTCAGCCAATTATCTGCATCTGGCGGCACTGGTGCTATGAACAAGGGTCCTCTTTTCTCTAGTGTCTCAGCTCCAGTCTTTCCCCCAGGTCGCCCATGACACTGGAACACTAATTACAACTAATTGTTCCACACTGAATGGATTTAGTCACTTTGCAAATGATGATGCCATTGGTCAGTGTCACAGAGTTTCCACACAAAAAAATCAACGGGGGAATAAGAATTTGCACAAATGAATGTAATTAAGAAGCACATTTATTTCATCTAATTGCATGAGAGAAGACTTCAAGTGAAAGTGAGATTAGGTGCAATATGAATAATTAATGCAGCTAACTGTACTGAATACTACAAAGTTGTCGGTGTCAAGAAATCACATGCGTAAGTCTCAGGGTGGAAAACAAATAGTGGTTGTAAAGAGACAAGCTTAAGAATACAACCACTCAGTCCTCAGCTGTCTTGAAATCCCCACTTTTCCATGATTGCGTCTAGACAGTTGGATTCCAAGCTATAATGCTACTCACAACCCAAACACTGTGGGCTTGTTAGAAAACATTAGAAATTCAAGCAGTATCAACGTGTTTGGGACACTAGATCAAGTCAAGTGGCCTTTTCCAAAGACAAGCAAAAGGGTAGTTGTTAATCAGTCAACTGGAAATTCAGACTGAGCGCTATTATCAAGACTATGGCCACGGAAATCAGAGAGACCAGACCATGGCATGGCAGGGACTCAGTTCTTAATCTGATTATAGGTCTGTAGGCATCGGGGACAGTGTATATTCTATTGTCTATCATAGACCATAAAAAGAAAAGCAGTACAACATTTTTTTATTTGTTAATAAAAATAGTAATAAATATTTACTGATACAGAAATTATGTTTTAAGTAAAGTAATTATAATCTTATTAAAGAGAGTATTTAAAAAGGATCGACATTTAATCGCATATTTAGATTGTAGACTGACAAGGTGTAAACTGGTCATTTTAAAGCCATATGCCACAGATTAAGATATTCCGCTATAGCATAGCAGTGCTTTTCATGTTCTTTCCACTAATGCACTACTTCAAAAAACTGACTTTCCTGAGCTGCTTGTAAGTAGGCAAAGGCACACTTTTAAATCCCTCAACTCCGACAACAGGAGAAAGAAATAAGTATATTACAAATCATCCAGAGAACAAAATTGTCTATTGTTAGAGAAATGTGCAGGATTTAGGCGAGGGGATTTGCTCCCACTTTGCTGCACTTTGTCTGAAAGCTTAGCACTGTTGGCTGACATGGTGATTTCCATCATTCAGGAGAAGCTTTTAGGGATGTCATTTTAGTAATTCTGGAAAAGTACAGTCCATAAACATAACCAGAACATAGCATGTCTAGTTATCACCTCAATAATAGAACAAAATGGTATGGGGTTCTATGTATTGCATTGGAAACAAGCTGCAGTTATTTGGTGACAGCTCAGTCACACCCAGTGCATTCAAATGAAACTGGCTGAAACAGGGACAGTGCTGATGTGCCAAACACAAACTCTCAAGTGGAACAGCTCTTATTTTCCAAGCTGCGCTGCATCGCATATCATTATGTATTCTTCGTTTTGATGTTTTGATGAAGTGTTGCTATTTGGCCAAGAGGGACAGGTACAATTCATCACATCTAATTGTTGTGGATATGCACTTCTGTATAAGGCAGTAGAAGACAGATTGTTGGGGGTTGGACCTTAAACCAAACATGCTAATGATATTTATACTCTGCTTTTAGCTGTTTGTTAAGACACAAGGAGAAAAAATCAAAAGGAATGAAACAATGCATGACAAGGGATGAGGCTGTGGAAGAGTGATAGCAGGGTACTGGAGTCAGCCCACAGGGGGGAGCTGAGGCCCGTAAAACCAGCAGCCGCCTCCCTCATAAATAATAGATACATAAAATGTCATATGAACTTTATTTCAAGTGTGGGTGTGCTAATAAAGATGCAGGTTTAAAGGAGTTGAGAAATTCATTGTCAGAAGAAGGCCACATGCTCCGCCTTTGGCACAGACAATTACTCAGAGCAGTTGACATTCAGGAGCAGTCTTAAGCACCTTTTAGAAACAATGCTTTTCTGAATGCACAGTTTCTGTCCCGTGCCTTATTTTTCCATCTCCCTCTTCCATTCTCTACTCTTCACTGTACTCCTCTGCCACAATTTCTACTTTTTTGTTCTTCCTTCACAAATTGAGATGACACTGTAAGAGATTGCCACCACTGCACAGGTCTGATGCTCATTGATAAAACTATATTCAATCCATCTGTGCCCCAATCTGTCACCAGAACACATTTTTTTTGCAGCGGTCAACTTATGCATCCAAAAGGGTCATGCAGCTGAATGTGCCAGACAGGTTAGACACTTTTATACAGTTGCACATTTTTCTGTTTAGGCTTCCAGAAAATGTGTTTGTTACAGCGGGTAATTCCACCCTCCACATGTATGGAGTCCCTCATCAATATTTTTTTATGTGATGAGGGATTCCAACACAACACAACTTTGTCTGCATACACTGGTGTGTGAAAGTAAGTCAAAGTTCCTTGACGTAAAGCGCATTTAGTTCCTTGAAGGTGGAAAAGCGCTATATAAAATGTGACCATATGACCATAATTCTGAGATGCTTCCTGTATTTTTTGACTTTTTTCATTTTTTAGACTAACCCACTTGATTGTTGTAATATTTCCGTTCTAATCTGTATTATGCTCTTGTAATCTATGATAATATGTCCAAGAAAAGAGTAAATAGTTTAAGTTATGCTCCTATTTAAATGCAATGTATTATGCTGCCATATTGAATATTAGTCCTATTTATGTATGCAGTATGCTAATTAGGTCATTTCAGTGTATGTACAATCCACTGGAAAGGTAGTCATTCTGCAGCCTTGTTAATATGCAAATGTTCTACTAAGAATTTAAATGGCTTGATTTCTTGCTCAAATATATAGTGTACCAGTATTAGAGGTAATATATTTCCAATGCATATAGTGGACTGGAAATATTAAAATAGCTCTCTATATTGTTTACACAAGAGTAATTCTGAACATGGACTGTGTTGGCTGTCAGTTCAACCTCACTTTTAATAATAATTCTACTGCGATAAGGTTACAATTGAACTTGGGCAATGAGCCTTGTGGCCCGATAACCAAAATGACTTTTCTCATATTCAAATACCAATATTACACATAGATATTAAACTTTGTGGCCAGTGTCTCCAATGCAATTACAAAAAGCCCACACAGATTATAATACATTAGCAGCTTCTTCCCTGTTTTAACACATATTACTCCCCGAGGATTGTGGGTAATAAGTTCAGCTTTTGAGTGAGTTTATAAACTATGAGATGTTTGTCGCTGAATGCTAATAGGATGATGAGCGATTGCTTCAGTGTAGGAATGAATCACATACATGAATCAAGGGTGTCGCTGGTGCATTTAAAGAGGCCAGCTGGGACGAGATTGTTAGATATGTTTGTACCAAATGTGTGATAGCAAAGGTCAGCCGCTTGTATAAAATAAAAGACAAAGTTGGCGGAAGTTGACAAATAGCATGTGGGAAAGACAGTGGGGAATGCAAATGAGAGGGAAATGATTGCAGAGGGACGTCGGCCATCTTGTCTAATGCAGTACAAATGTATTCAGAATCACACTCACAGTGGCACCCATAGCCATGGGTTTGTCAGTACAGCTGCTGCAGGGAGGCAAGACCCATGTGGTCACACTTGTACCACTGAGATAATCAGATGAACAGCAAACTCATGCTCTTATAGCTTTAGACTGACAGAGAACCACACTGCAGCTCCTCAGTGCTAGGCTACAATGTGGTCTCAGTAGTTAGTAGCAGAAAGATCTATTAAATCTGTCTGAGCTACATGCAATTAGAATGGCTATTGCCTAGGAACATAAATTGTTATTAACTTAAATGCCAATAAAAAGGGATGGTCTGATTTGGACTTTTTAAGCCAGTGCAGATATTTGTGTTGCTGCTTTGGCCGATGGCCAGGACACAAGGCTCATAAATGTATGTTGTATCAATACCAATATCACCCATCCCATAAACCTACATGATTGGTCTCTTTCATAAAATTACAGACTGCATTGAAAATAACATTTATAACCTTGCTCTGCTTGGGAGTGAAATGTTAAAAATAGGATTATGGCAATCATTCTCAAAATAGTAGAAATATGGGCACGACTATCATTTCTTAGGAGCAGCTACAAGATATGTGGAAATCATACAAAAGAAATACAATAGGATTACCACATGATTCTTCTGATGCAGGAAGAACTTTTTTTCCTTTTGTAATAAAAGAAAACTCTATAAGTACCCTTTGATGGTTTTCTAAGCCTTTTTGTAGAGTTTGAATTTGTGTAGCTTTTTGTTAATTGGCCTTTTTTATAGGAGCAACACTGGGCCGTTAGCCATGCAGTGACAGATGTCTTGTGAATCATTTGAATAAATTCTGCAAGAGTTCTAATTTTAGAGGTATAAACACCTCTTGCGATTTCCCGAAAAGCAGTCAGATTATTTTATGAATAGCCATCATAAATACATTTGTTATTGAGGAATGCAGATGGGAAACCAAATAGTGCAGAGTGACTTACTGGACTCAGGGTCGGAGTTGCCATCCCCCTCGGTGCGGCTGTTGGGAGAGGTCTGTTCGTAGTACTCGTCCTGGGTGAAGCTGAGGGGCAGAGGCTGACTGGTGCTGGTGGCACTGCTGGGCTCAGGGTCGCCCAGCCCACTGTCACTGCAGCTCTCCTGGGAGCCATCGGGGAGGTGAAAGGTCACACGGCGCTGGGTCTAGAACAACAAAGGAACACATTTGTTTAGGTTAAATAGTCTTGTTATTAGTGAAAGTAATGGCTGGATTTGGTTGCGTAAAAACATAGAGTGTTTTCTTAGAGTTTTGCATTGTTGAGTCACAGAAAAAAATCTAAATTCAAAAATTCAATGTAACATGGGTATGACACTTGGTACATCAAGCACCAGCACCAGCAGCAAAATAGTAGTAGGAGTACTAGTGTACAGAAAATACTTATAAATAATGCTCATTAACATGATCAAACTGTACCATATCTCCACAAATAGTAGATCACTTTTACCAATAAAGCCACAGTGCCTGAGTACAGAAATGCATTAACCTCTAAATTACCCTTAGTTTGTTATTTGGTTAAAATAATTACATGATTAAATGTTCTGGTCATTATGTGTTTAACTTGTGACCTTGCTGGCATTCATTCAGTATTCGCCATGACAACCCAGATAGTGCAGTTGCTCAAGGTACACTTACTTGAGTTTGCAAAAGGGTCATGGCTTCCAGTAGCCAAGGCATCTATTTGAGTTTTAAATGTAACCTTTAAATAGTTCAGGCACCACAATGAAAATTCATTACAGCCCTTGTTAGTGTTGTTGAGGGTTTAAATAGACTCTTTAAAACACTTAGAAAGCCACTAGGTTGATGCACAGCTTTCTAATGTGCATTTTGGCATGTCTTGTCTCAGTTGGGCAGCACGTAGTAAGGAAATGTCAAGCTATGCGCAAAGAAAAGAAAGTAAAAAATCAAAGTGTTACGATTTCCAGCGACAGATTCTTAAAATGATCTTTCACATATTTAGGTTAGGGATTGTAGGTGACTAACAGGAGATGTACCAGTGTCCTGATGTTGTGAAGTCTCCAGAGCTACAGTAACACAAAGTTACAAATGCCACTTTGAGAGATAGTACGCTCTTTTGGGGATGAAACATACAATCTAATAATTTTTCATTCTTTTCGACCGAAACTGCCGTAGAGATGTAGAACCCCCACCCCCCACCCCCCTGGTGCTAGAGCCGGTGCTCGTTCAGAATCACTGTTACTGCTGTAACTATACTGTATGTTTTCAAATGATAAGCAGAAATTACCTGTCCAGAAGTAATTTAGTGACCAACGCGTCAGTCTTTAAACCCTCTGCTTCAGTACACACCATCACTGGAAGGAATCTCCAAGAATCACCTTAGTTTAGCTTTGCTCCTTTTCCTCTTCTTTTCTTCATTCAGCGACCTCAAAACGGACTTTCTTTTGCGGCTAACTGGTAGTCGATTCTTGTCTGCCATCGCAATAGACTTTGTGCTAACTGTGAGGAAGCTACAGTTGGAAAAAGCCGCTAAGAACCGCTGTGTTGGTTGAGTAAACAGCGTCTGTGGAATGCGTGAGAGGCGGACGTGAACCACGTAATCCCAGTGCGCCGGCAAGTCGGTTACGCTAAAAGCGTAGGGCGTTTGATTGACAACCTAACAGCCAATAGATGACGTTATCATTATCGTTATCTAATGGCTAATGTTTATCTGGCCCCACCATGTCCACAGTTGATGGATTTTCATTCATTTTTGTTTTTCTTGGTGATCATAATTACAAGGCTGCTGCATCTCTATAATGCTATCACTGACAATATGAAACAAAAAAAAAACCATCCTCCATACAACCTTTAAGTCTATGTGGATGACATCAGCTGAGTAAGTTTATAAAGTTTAAGTTTAATAAAGCAAGGAGGGTTTATACATAGAAAGTGGTTTACAACTAGGAAGCATCTAAATATCATTGTAAATGTAATTTGCACATTCAAATATATGAATTATTGACAGCTAGATAAAACAGATTTCTAGAGACAGTAAATTACATTGTACTTTGACATTTAGGAGAGCAGTTGTGTATTCAGTGCATCTCAGACACTGCATTTATCATCTTTACATGCTTTTGTCAGAACTCATGGCAAAATTGCATCTTGTCACCAGAGGGACTAATTGAAACTGTGGCCCCTTAACCCAAAAATGATTTCTAGTCTGCAGAGTCCCACAAATGACTGCTGTGATAATAAACTCAGTGTGAGATTTATAATTGAGACTCCGTGATAATAAACGGCAAGTATATTAACAGGCTGAACTACTTCCTAGTTTTTATTTTCCAGATATAGACACAAAAGAGGGACGGGGGGTGGGTACGTGGAGGTGCAGACTTTGATTTCTAAAGTCTGACAAAGGATCACAGGCATCTGGGCATTTTCCTCCAAAAGGTGCTGGGCCCTTTGATACAGCAGAAGGTTTACACAAGTTCAGACTGCAACCTTTCTTTGTGGCTATAAAAAACACTGTTGTGGTAATGTGGTAATGTAATATTTTTATTTTTTTTCAACCTTTGAAGATTTTTAGTATCTTCAAAGGACTATATATAGGTATTCGGTCTGTTCAGAAAATAAGTATAATCATTTTTTTCATATTGATTCATTGCGATTCAGTTTTATTTTCTCTTATTGCAAACAAATTAAAATATATTTCAATATTAACTTCCTATAATAAAAATCAATATTAATCATTTGCATTTAAAGGGCCCATACACTATTTTCTGATTTACATATGTTATAATATTGTTTCTGTATCACAAACATACAGAGTGTTTTGTTTGATTCACACATGTTTAACACACAAACCCTGCATATTTAGGCCAAGTTCTTCTCTCAAACAGAAAACACTTTGTTCCACCTTGTGATGTCACGTGGTAATACAGGAAGTGCTCCACTATGTTTTAAACTCCATATAAGTGCACTAGAATCATTTGGATAATTTCTGGAATTGCCAATCTTATGTAGAAGTTGTAGTTGTTAACTTGAAAACTACCTCTTCATGATGTTATGAGGCAGAACAGAGCATTTAAGCTTGGAAGATGTATACAGCCTAATAATAAATGGATATTCAAACATGTGTGGATGAAATAAAAACATAAATCCGGGTATGTTTCTGAGGAGGTTATAAGATGGCTAAAAGTTCATAGAAGGCAACTTTGGGTAATGGGACCTTTAACAAACAAAATAGCTACATTTATTCCACCAAAGTCTGAACTTTGCTCTAAACCACATGCTTTACTAACAGAAAACTGACTATGGATCAGATAAGTAGACTCAAGTTTATAATTGACAATTAGAAATAACCAAATCTCAAAAATTAAACTCTACAATTTTCTAATACAAACAATTGTTCTGTAAGTCAAACCGGAAACACGTTTGTTCTTTTTAAATTGAATGACAATATTAGACTTTGCCTTGCAATGTTGCACACTCCATTCAGAACATGAAGAAGGTCACAGGTCATGTTTTGAATGGTAATGTTAGCCTTACTACTAGAATACAAAGAGTAGAAAAGATCAGATTTTCTTTGAGCTTGTTCTAGGAGAAAAGAGAACATTTTTTGAGGATATATAGCTTGAGAGCCTGTCATGACACTTAACCACACCAGGGCTGCTTCACTATAGAGCAAAAAGCACATAAAATATAATTAGGCCTCAGAGTAGCACCTCCTGTTATTCCTACAATATATTTGTTTTTATGTTGTTTGTTTTTCATATTTGATATAAGGTCCTATATTACTGTTCCTTTTTACACACACACATATAATCCACAAACAAAATAAAGAAAAAAATATGTAATTTTACATATTCTATTTAATTATTTAAAAGAAGGTATATATTTTAAAATGAGCTTCTTAAAATCCAATTTATTTGCTTTGGATCAACAATTCAATGAATGCAATGGAGTGACTGGCCCTCACACTTTATAGCAAGAAGGTTTAGACTTCGATCTTCAATCCGGATGTGCTGGTGTCCCCCGTCAACACAAAACATGTACAATAGGTACAATTCTCCAGCTAGAGAAGTCCTGACCAAAACTAAACAAAATCTGGAGATGCGTCCACAGGCACTGCACAGTGGCAACCACTGCTCCTGCCAGGAAAAATGGAGACACACATTTCTAACTGAGAGGTAGTCTGAGCCAAATTAACAAAAAGGTTCATTAAAAACTAATCGGTGAAGGTCGGCTAGCCTAAATCTACACAATTAGCAGCCTCCAAGCACTGGTGAGCTTTCGTTTAGCTCTGTGATATTGGACTGGTTAGCTTAATAAGCTGCTTACTTGATTCATCAAACTCCTGAGGCTGCAAATCACTATGTTTATGACCAAGAGGGAGAAAGTACACAGAGCAAGCAGACGGACAGACAGGGAAAAGCACTGTTTCAGGTTGTCAAGTCACTATTGATTCACTTAGTGAACTGAGACAAGAGGGAAATATATGTATGACATTAAGAAAGTGACATGGATGGGTAAATAAAATGCTGCATGGTTGGGACTAAGATTATGATAATAATGACATTACATGAAATAAAAAAGAGGTGCATTTTAGAAGTGATTCCAATATAAATACAAACAACTGTATATTTATTTAACTTGTACTTTTACATAATTATATATTTTAGAGGTGTCAGAAAATTCCTGTTTTCACCTACTCCCAATCTCTGCCCACACCCCTTCTTAGCTGTGATTATTTATTTTTTACTTATAAAAACTGCAATATTGCTATATTTTTATAAAGCAAAATTCGACTTGCCACTCTTCATTTTATTAGACAGTAGAGTGATGAGTACCTTGTTGGCAAACCAATTCCTTCTGCATATGTTTACCCACACTTTCAAGTCGTCTAAATACTTTGACTTGGCAGCAATTTCTGAAATTAATGGCAGAATGGAGCAAATGCTAAGTCCAGGTTTGCGGTGAAAAAAGCGCCCCACTTACAGCAGCCTGGCAGCGTGACAAAAAGCACACTTTTTCTCCTCATGACTCTAATTATTGGAAACTTCTTCAACAATGCCATCCAAAATCTGAGAACAAACAGCTGTCTGTGACAATCAAGACAAAACACTTTGGCACAGGGAAGCAGCTTCATTCTGACTTTCAGCACAACCACAGTGCTGCCAGATGCTAAAGAAGTTATTTGATTATCCTCCAAAATTTAAGTTGCTCCGATTTAAAATATTAATTACCATTAGAAAGTGAATAAATACTTTTCTCTCCCAGAGGTAACGGAAACAAACATCCACCGTTGAGTCAAGGTGAGTGTTTTGCTAGGCATTATCACTTATTTAAAGACGCTGCCAGGAATCCATAAAGCAAAGACAAGCTGTGGTAAGAGATATCAAGACCAAACAAAGCCTGTTCAGCCTGATAAAACACCGCCTTGAGAAGTATGTACACAGAGATAAAAAAGAACAAGAGCGCGTGTGCCAACTTCTACCCCATAACATGCCAGCCTATCCCCAGCCATTGGTCTGCTAACTGGCCAAACAAATCGCAGATGGGGCGGGTTTTGAGGATTAGAAAGGCCTTATATTTAGATATGGAGGGGTGGGTCCAAGTCTTCTGCAAGGGTTTTAGGTTTTAGGGTCTTGAGACAGAGCTGAAGTCCATGAAACAATGCCAAAAACAATAAAAAAAGAAATAAAAATAAGAAAAATACATGGTTTGTGAAAGGAGACTGTTGCATGAAAAGTTAAACTAAATCAGTTTGTTGGTAAAAGCAAAATAATTCAAAACAATATAAGTTTTGTTTCAAGAAAATGAACTATAACAATCTGTAATAACTCTAGACTAAGCAGTAGGCACACTTTTAGTTTATTAAGAATGATTCAGGCTTATTGACACTCATTACCCAAACTCTAAATCCTCTCCCCTTAATTAAGTAGTTACTAAGCCTCAATCAACTATGTACCAATTCCTCCATTTTGTATACCATTGTTGAAATATCAAGCACTTAAAGGGCCCATATTACTCTGATCTACGTCATAACGTTTCCTCATCAAAAATGTACCTTGAATTTAGTTTCGTTCACACATGTTTAACACACAAATTCTGCAAATTTTGGCTTTATTAAGTTCTTCTCTCAAAA
Organism: Taenioides sp. WSHXM2023; assembly: GCA_029959045.1. NCBI lineage: Eukaryota > Metazoa > Chordata > Actinopteri > Gobiiformes > Gobiidae > Taenioides > Taenioides sp. WSHXM2023. The sequence goes on along the minus strand of CM057100.1, from coordinate 15,908,275 downwards.
GGAAAATACTCCAACTTCCACCTTGTTTAAGTGCTCCATTGTGTTTATAAACTACATACACTTTTACTAGAATCATTTGGATAATTTTAGCCCTGGAATTGCCAGTCTGTACAACAAAACGTAAAAGATAGTTGTGAACTCGAAAACTACCGCTTCATGACATCACAAGGTGGAACAGAGCATTTTGAGCTTTGGAGATGTAGACAGACTAATTATTCAAACATGTGTGAATGAAACAAAACACAACTCCAGGTATGTTTTTGAGGAGGTAACAACATTATAACAAGGATTAAAGCTCACAAGAGTCAATGTTGCGTAATATACACTATAAACACTTTGTATTTATTGAGTCCAAATGGCAGCAGCCTTGTCCTTGACCAGACCACTCCTTCTGGGTTTTTTGTTATTTTATGTCAGTTTTTCCCAACTGCCACTCTCTGGAAAATAGCAGAGAAGAAGTCAGAGCTGCACAGAGAGGGACTTGGCTGACAAGCGCTTCTCTCTGAGTGATAAACAGGGACCACTTAGGAGTGAATCAGGGGAGATGGGCTCTGCCATTTCAGATAAGAATCAGCTCGCAGGCACACCTAGACCCGCATAAATCTGTTCAGAGGAGATGGTGACTTGACATGTCACGCGCGGCACAAGCAGAAGGGGAAAAACAGATAAGCAATGTATTTATTCAAATGACAAACTGGGAAAATAACAGGGCCACGTTTTGCATGTGATGTTGCTACATTCTTTTGGTACGCCGCATTCCACTCTCTGACTATTATGTGAGGTGATATGCTACTGTGTGCGAAATGTTGACTTAGCAGGAACAAGCGAGAGGGAGGTGATTTGTACTGCATGCGTTAAGAGAGATTACTGGGTCAATTTTGGACAAACAGTGTATGTTTTCCATCATTTTTAGAAGTCGAGAGATGAGCCAATAAACCGTAAGGATGAAAACTGTGGTACACTTGAACTGAAATGCTGCTGTGTACAATAGGCAACATTTTCAGAACCTTGGATAGTAAGGACAGATAACCTGAGATGTCCTCTTGGTGAGCGAAGAATATTTCATAGTGAGAAATACAGCAGTAATGCAGTAGTGTTTTTCTGTTGAAACTGTCGGAAAGTTTGCTGATGAACTCTTGACAATAGTGCTGGAGAGGACCAAGGCTCCCTGAACTGTGTGCATATACTGTGCAAACATAGTACGAGAGAGAGAAAAATACAACGAGAAGAAAATCGAATGGTCTGTGAGTCACTGAGCTATAATGTCCGAGCACAGCGGAATGGAAAAGTGTTAAGTGCTTTTTTAGAACAGGATTCAGTCAATATAAAGATCAACTTGCAGATTTAGTTCAACCTACAGTTTAACATTTAGTTAAAGGTCCTATATATTACGCAAAATTGACTCCTGTGAGCTATAAGCAATGTTGTGATGTTGTTACCCCCTCAAAAACACATCTGGAGTTGTGTTTTGTTTCATTCACAAATATTTGAGTAACCTTTTATTATTAGTTGGTCTACATCTCCAAAGTTCAAAATGCTCTGTTCCATTTTGTGATGTCATGAAGCGAGTAGTTTTCAAGTTGGCAGCTACCTTTTATTTCTTGTTCAGTAAAGACTGGAAATTCCAGGGCTGAATTTGTCCAAATGATTGTAGTGAAGGTGTATGGAGTTTAAAAACACACTGGAGCACTTCCTGTATTACCACATGACATCACAAGGTGGAACAGTTTGTTTTCTGTTTGAGAGAAGAACTCAGCCTAAATATGCAGGGTTTGTGAGTTAAACATTTGTGAATGAAACAAAACACAACTGCTGGTGTTTTTTTGATGAGGAAACAACATTAAAACATAGATCAGAAAATAGCATAATATGGGCCCTTTAAAAAGTGTTTGTCTATCAATAGTAGTATTAGCAGTTGTTCTTGACTAAAAATAAAGTTTCCTAATAATTCCCCAATTGTTATGTCCATCATTCTGTGTTTTTACACCTTGTTGATGGAGCCAGTCTTTTTAACCTTATACTTGCATTGGTGCATAAACATTATTGAGTTCTAGCTAAGCAAACTTACATTGACAGACGAGATCTTGCCGAGTTGACAGGCCTCCTGCAACGACACAAGAAAATAGTTATTAAAAAAAAATCTCTCCTCAAAAGATTTACAATGAAAAAAGATGTTTAGACTCCACAAAAGAAAGCCGCACTGAGAGCTTCCATTTTTCCCCTCTCAAAGTCAGGCGGCTCAGCATTGACAGCCTGATAGATCTGCGGTTTTGCACTCTGCTTTCATACTCGCGATTGAGATTTTGGATATTGATTTCCCCTCACTCTGAAGCTCCCGGGTTCACAGAGCAGTGGGGCCCTGGCAGAATCTCTCCACAAATGTACAGACCAGACCGTGCAGGCTTTGACACCTCCACAACAAGAGCAATCCAAGTGACACTTTGATAAAGATGATTTTTCACATGTCACAGAGGGAGAGTGAACGCAGTATCAAACAGGGCATCAAGAATTCACAATAAACAATGACAAGCTTCTAAATGAGGAACAAAAGGCACCCGCGGGCTTGCGAAATAGCATCCTCTCTCCGGGGACTGAGATAACTCACATAGAGATAAGAGTATTTAATTTTTAATCACCAATTTTGTTTTCTTTATACTGTGTATAATAATCCTGGCTACATGACTAGATTTGCAAAGAAAATACAAAGAATGTATCAGCGAGAAGCCACTTAGGAGGAGGAGAGGAGGAGAGGGGACAATGAACAGGAAATAAGTTGGTGTCAACAGATTATCCGGAGGTAATTGTGCACCCAGGCTGGCTCTCACTGACTGCAAAATAGAGGTGCACCCCCTCAGAGCTGTTCATCAACTACTAAACAGAGCACTGTGGTGGACAGCTAACACAGCCCTCGCAAACTTGGCGAAAAAAAGAATTTCTTCTCACTGGTAAATCATTTATCATCTTCTGATTCTGTTCTGCTACCAAATGTTGACATCTTTCAACAGTTTGAACACGATTTTAGCTTTTTCAAGATTTTAATTTTGGGACCTAAACTTTGCATAACTGTGTCAAATGTTGCAGTTTAGGGGTAAATACTTTGAAGTGATTCGTGCATGCTTGAGAAACCTTTAATTGCTTATTTTCAAGACGCCATTTTGCCGATCAACTCCCGTTTTCACTGCCACCGATGTTCTCCAATTTTATTTTTTTTAAATCTGTGATATGTGTAGGATTTAGCAGCATTGCAGAACTCCGCGGCTCTTTGTTTGTGATGATGTTTACAGATGATGTTTACAGCGACATCAGCTCCTATTGGACACCACAGTTTTCTAGCATGGCAGCCAGCGGACTTGTTTCTTCGCTTTAGATGAATTTTGCAATTTAAAATTTTCAAATTATAACAAACACAATGATCCAGGAGTGTCGTAGATTAAAAATATATAGAAGACACAAGCACAATAGGTCTTCTTTAAGTATTGTTCTATCCTTCAGCTTTTCACTATAGTAAACTGCCAGTGCTGCAGTATTGGCCATCTACTGGTGTGTACTATTTGAGAAACCCAATATCTAAAGTTGTAGCTTTGGAGTTAAATTAATAATAAACAAAGGTTCTTTGTTTATTATTAATTTAACTCCAAAGCTACATCTTAGCCCAGGCTAACAGACACATGGGCATTCATACAGCAATCAATGTTTACTAAGGCATTTGGTGATGAAACTATGATATCTCACAATAATCTGCAGTAAGATGCAAACGGGCAGTTATCTCATTTGTATTAAGTTAGGTTACATTTGTTGTGTAGTCACAACTAATGCTTACTTTCCTCTTTTCAATTCATAACACTAACCTTCGCCTCAAAGACCCCTCATATGCATACTGAATACATAGCCGGGGTCATTTTTAACAAGCTCCTACAACTAGCTGAGTGACACTGAAACCAACATGAGGTCAACTCATTTGAATATAAAATATGATCTGGGCTTTTCTGACAAATATAATTAAAAATAGACTCTTGTCATGTCTGCATATTGTAGCAGTGCAAAAGTCGTCAGGTCTATTTAGGGAGGGACTCATTTGCATGGCACTCACTGGTCATTCAAAGCACTGTTTTACTGCAGGCTATCTTCTTTATCATCGTCTTGTTTCTTCTCCCACACATGTTTTATTCAATATCTTATGACACAGAATTCATGTTTTCAGCCAATTAAATGTATGATAATGTACAGCATGTCCACAAAGGTGACCCTGGCTGTCTCATGTTAAAATGACATAAAAAATTAGGCAGATAGTGAAAGAGAGAGTTTATGAACTTCAAAGTAACAACACTGTGTTTCTATAAGGAAATATATCATATTTCTTTTAGGTAACCATTTTAAAATGAAGCTCTTTAAAGAAAATATAAATTAATTAATATATTAAATAAAGTAAAAAAAAGTGACCTGATATGTTTCTCTTGAACTCACGCTAACCTTGCAATTTTCTTTGCCAAAGTAAAAATTTTGCATATCTTGAAGCTGCCTATTTACTTATTTATTTATTACTGCATATATCCTCTAAATAAGAATGGGTGAGTGACCTTTTCTGTTCATGCTTCTCACAGGCTGAGAGAGAGTTACATTAAGATCAGTGCATTTGTTGGTGAAGCACATCAAAGTACAGAGGGATGTCTTACCAAGCAAAAGCACTGGAGCCTGTACCACAGCTTTGATCACTCCAGGAGCTCTGATCATTAAAATATTGGATAAATAATTGATTAAAAACCACCAGACTGTATTGTTGCAGAGACTCAGTATCCAAATGTGGCTCTGTTTAGAGAAATATGGTGGATTATTGTTACACGTCGGGGAAAGATGTCATTTTTGATTACCTTAAAGGGCTGCACTTAAAGGAATGTTAGCCTGTAATTTTGACACCTTTCATGATCTTGATGATGATTCTTCTCTGTATTAAAGAATACTAGAACTCGGTCAAGAAAATATAAAAACAACCCCCCCAAAAGAAACAAAACATATGTCTAATGAAATAAATGGCATAGAAGTCAACTTCAACTTGTATGAATTTACAGCTGTGTGATAGTTTTCTATATGTATTTGTTTTGTATATTTCTATTTACAAGTCCCTTTCTTGTTGCAGCCTATACTTCAGTAAATAGGCAAGATGGATATTAACACATCAGCCCTTTGGGTACAGAGTGACTATGTTATCATTTTTTATTTTGCTGTCAATAATAACTGATGGCATTTTCCCTCAAATCAAGAATGAACTATAAACCCACATGCTTATTATACCTGCCATTGTAAAGTGTGTGAAGTGTGAGAAGCACAAAATGATATTCCTCTTATTATATAATATAATATAATATTTCAGTCACATAGTTTATAGATATACTCTATTTGTCTGCCAAAGAGACAGAGGAACTAATATTCCTGATGCTAAGAGTATTTTCGAGCTGTGACCAGAGGCTACCTGAAATTACATTTACTATGGAAGGCAAAACTGCACTATACCAAGAAATAGACAAAAGACAAACTGTGTGAATATGAAGGTACTAATAAGACAATTTTCTTTAGAGTTAGTCCAGTTAATCTGCCTGCCTCTGAACATTTACATTTAGATTTAGAATCAAAGATGTGCTCCAGGAGTGTTTTAGTTTAGTGTTTGTGTTTTAATATGACATGTAGAGGTACATTTATTCACCCAGACTGTTCCTTGTGTTGAATGTGCACGTTTGACCCCCTGTTCACTGACATATAAAGTCAAGACAATATGAGCTGTGATGTAATCAGACAGTTTAGCTACACAAGTTTACAGGAACATGCTGGAATTATAACTAACCCTATTCTGATATTTTTAGCAACAATGTTCAAAGCTTCGAAAAAGGCCTGCAGAAGTTAGCGCACAATAGTTTGTGATCTTGTGTGCAAAGACTGTGATCTGATGTGAAGTTTAAGGCAGACTAACGCCTTCTAACAGGCTTTTCCCCAGAGCCTCCTGCTTTTAAGTGTTTAACACTAATGAGATCCACTGCCTCCACGGACACACAGCAGTTTATTTGGTAGTGTAAATACCTTGCATGGTGCCAAGCAGATAGTGAGGAGAAGAGACAGAGAACAGGCCATCCCCACTGCAGCTCGCCTCCTCCTCCTGCCTATTCCAGACCATTTGTTGTGACTCAACCTTAAGGTTGACTGTGAAGGCGCGCTACACGATGCTGTTCAAGCACAATGCTCCCCTCATGCAGCTAGGAAATAATGGTCAACTCGGACTTGTCAGCAGCGCCTCTCTGTTTGCCACAAATGCCATGTGAAAAGTGGCACAGTCTGACTTGGAGAGGCTGTTAGGGGCGCAGGGAGAGCGTATAGTGGGTGACAGCTCGGGTGTCTGCATGGATGAGATGCCTAAATATGTCATGAAACAGGAATAACAGGCATGTTAGCAAGGGACTGAGATGTGCACAGACATAAGATGGATTTGAATTGAGCACAGAATGAATAAATAAGTACATATATAAATAAATTAATGAACAAATAAATAAATAAAACAAAATGTATATGTATGTACGTATGTCAACCCAACATCAATCCAACTGTATTTTGAGTCCCTAAAAATGTTAGTTTCCTAATCAAGAAGTAATACATTTGCAAAAGGAGAAAACATATGCCTGTGTTTAGCAATGGAAATAAAATGGCATCTTTGCAGGTGGTAGTTTTATTGACAAACACATACAAGCATATGCACACCTAACAACAACATTCTCCAAATAAATAGAAAAAAAAATCTTGGATGAAGTTGCCATCTGCCTAGGCACTCGAAACAATGATCTCCGCCAAGAATTAGTCGAGTTTAAGTTTACTTCTCCTATATTTTCTGGCAACGCAGCAGGTCTCCAACAGTGTGATAAAACTGTACCAAACAAAACACCTCATCAGAGTGGGCTAATAAAGTCTTCAATATACTTAAGTGTATCCTTAGATAAACACAAGCCATGGTTTTAGCCCTTTGCATTGGTGTTCGGCTGTTCCAAAGAGTATCGACGTCTATATTGACATTCAATAAAGGCAGAACCTTTCAACAAACCGCAAGGAGTGGTGTAAATCCTACACACTTGACTGAGCGCCGAGGTACAACTTTGGCTTTAACACAATTACTAGACAGCAATAACGTCCGGGCTGCTCCAACCAATTTTGATTTACAAGAGGACAACATGTTGGCTTTTCATCAACTTATTATTATTAAGTGGTGGGTATGTATGCCTTTTCCCTCGGACAATTCCCACTCCCAGTCCATTCGCCCTGAGGTATTGATCGTCCGACGGACCAGCCCCTCTTGATTTCATTAGGCTAGCTGTTAATTACTCCACACTCTAACCTTTCGCTGTTTCATTTGGACTGACAAATTGGGTGAATTAAAAATGGGGGAGGTAGAGAAAGCACGGGAGAGACAGGACCAGGTTGAATGGTAAACAGCCTTTACCCCCCCTCCTGCCGTAGCACTAGTGTCAGGATCCCAAGGGGTTTAAGAATTAAAAAAGTTCATCAATGTGCTGTGTTTTGAAATTATGCAGAGGGAGCCTGCTGCAGTGATTGTTGCAGGGGGATTCATTTACAAACCGGCTGGATCCGGTGTGACTGTCTGGGGACTCATGTTTTAACATGTGGTTATGTATTTGTAAATTCTTCACCGGCAGACATGGAGATAATCCAGATCGGAGTCATTTATGCATATTTATTTACAAACACATTTATTCCATCTTTTACTATTTGCTTTCAAAAGATGCAGTACCAAATGGCATGATAAACACTAAATTTATATACACAGTACACAATAATTTACAGTTAGGGGGCCTATATCTTCATACCTGGAGTTGAGTTTTGTTTCATTCACGCATGTTTAACAGACAAACCCTGCATATTTTGTCTAAGTTCTTTTGAGTTCCTTGGTGCTGTAGTAGCCTGTCAGGAGCAGTGGGTGACTGCAGTACCATCAGATCTTGAGCTAGGCTTCGTCAGGACTAATGTAGCTAGAGGTTTAAATGTGCAAGTTTTAAGTTGATAGGAGAAACCAAAGTACTTGGAGAAAATACAGGGACAGAGTTTGAAACATGCAAACACCACACAGAAATACCCAGGGAGTCGAACCTGCAAACTTTTTTGCTATGAGGCAATTGTTATGAATTACTCATCTTCCTTGATTGATTGCTTAATCTTAAGTATTAATTAAACATGAAAATTTTAATTAATGGTATGAATAAACAAAAATAGAAAAAAAAGGATATTGTGGTCATTGACACACAGCTTTTACTTTCAGTGATCATGACAAATGTGCAGTAAATGTCTGATCCTCTACAAATTATGAAAAAGGGAATCTTTTTATCCACTCACCTAACCATTCATTTTGTGATTTTTGCTCTTTGAAAATAACTCACTTAAATCTGTTCCCTGACAAGCGCATTACTGTCTCACACACAGGTTATAATTAGAGTGGATTTAATGCCTTGTGTCACAGGATTACACATACGCAGTACATGGCATCAAAAGCACTCCTAAATCACAGAGGATACACCATTGATTAACCATATGAGACTGTGAACCAGATGATGAGGACTGGGACTCTAAATCCATGCTCAATCAATAGCACCACTTCCTACACATCAAGGCATTATTGACAGAAATTACTACCATCTGTAATTGGTGACTTCCAGCGTGCCCGATGATTTTTGGCGCACCTCTCTCAATATGTTTATCCCCGCGAGTAACAGAATTTGCTTGCAAGGATGGCTCTTGATAATCACCTGCTTCGGCGCCGCACAATATTTGGGCACATTACCATCATCATAGCCGAGGCAATAACAGGATATTTGGGGTGTTTAATGCAACAGATGCCCTTCCTTCAAGGTTGAGCTTGCGAGTCTTCATGGAAAAGATGGTCCATGATGCAGAAGGAGCCATTTTGAGTGGTCCCTTTGGCTGAGATAATAACTTCATCATAATTAGCTGCTGGAGCTCAGGAGTGCTGGATTACGGGTAGCACTGGGATCTGGGCTGATTTATTGCTTGATTTAATTACGAATCAAAATTCAATTAGACGCGCTTTCGACCAAATTCAAAGTGAGTTTTTGTCAAGCTGTCCCCTGGAATGAGAAGTCAGTTGAAGGACATCCTTCATATTGTGGTGACATCTAAGTTAATGAGTCTCATGTGCTCAAAATCATGTACTACAGAAGAAAGAAGAGGGTTAGAAGATTCACAAGGATTTTCATAGTAGGCATTATCTATGCTTCACTTTAGTTTTTAAATTAGATAAAAACCTCAACAAAGAGGTTGTACTCAAAATCTTTCATTCTGATGCGTTTCAACAAACTATAGGTTTTCTCAGTTTCTTAATAAATCTACATTAAAGGGGACATATGCAAAATCGACTACTCAGAGTTTAGAGTTGCTGCATTTGATGCTGAGTTCTCATAAAATGTCCAGTTTCAAATACCCCCTATGTCAGCCCCCTGCTGTGTATTTGTGATAATTTAAAAAAAGGGTCATACTCATTGGGTTGAAAAATGTCACGTAGCCATTTTTCAACAATAATAATAAAAAAAAAAAAAAAACACTATGTCACTATGCCATGATGAAGAGGAGAGGTCACTCAGTTCTACAGTTTTGAACCGGAAGTACATGGACCCATTTCTATAAAGCAATACTGAGTTTTACAGTGAACATTATGTAAAGCCATGATGTACGTATGTCACAGTATAAAAATATATAGTGTAAAAAAAAAAAACTCCCAATATGATATTATGTATAAAATGTTTTCTTTAAGTTTCCATGCATTCTTGGCTGGATGCATATGCCAAAAGGTTATTCTACATTTGCAGAAGCTAAAATTTCCAATTCCAAAAGTTGCGGTTAAAGCCAAACTTGGTGAGTGCCAAAAGTGTTTTATTAGTCTCCAAGAGCCCTGCACAAACCAATGGAGTAAAGTGAAGTAATTTCCTGGTCCTTTCGTGAGACAATGACACATTATCTACCCAGGAACACACTGGAAAAACAGTGCACACTTGTCACCAAGGAGAACACCTGCTCTAAGCAGCATTTTGTATTTATTAAAGCACAAAATATCTAACATCAAGTCTTAGGGGTCAGACAGAGCCATTTTTCTACTTTTAGAAATGAAGACCAAAGCTTGCTTTTTGAAAAAGGCTCTATTCCTAGTACCATGTAAAACCACTGCTCCCCCAAGCTCATTTTTATTGAGCTGAATGGGTAAACAAAGTGAAAAGTTCAATACAGACACAAAACAAATATAATCAATATCAAATCACATTTAACTATTTATATTTTGTCCATTTAATGCAACACAAAAGTGTGTTTGCTTTAGTATCTGTACACAATGCGGTATTTAATAAATATTAAAAGCATAGTATATTGATCACTGCATACATGCTATGGAGGATATTTTCTTGTACTACTTTAGCTGAGAGTAGTAAGATGTAAGTAGAAGTAGAAGAAGTAAGTATCTGTTTGTCTCCATAGAGATGGTTTTGCTTTGCCTGGAATATTCCACAGTAAGGCATTACACTTGCATTTATTCAATAAAATAATAATAATAAAAAGAAAAATCTCAAAAACATATTCATACTATGAAAGGGTCACCTCTCCACAGGTCTGACCTGTACTTGGCCTGGAGGCGCCATCTTCTTGTCTCCCTCGAGAAACATGTTAAATATCCTTCACTGAAATGTTCCAGACAAAGCAATAACATCTGTGTAGAGGCAAGCAGGTGGCAATGTGCAATATGTAACTTTTCTATCAACCAGAAAAATGACATATTGCACCTTTAATGTTACATCTCTGTTAAGGATACAGCAGTACTTTCTCATATCCCTGTATTAGAGTGGTCGTCTGGCTGGTGTCATATAAAGCTGATTAGCCCCATGTTGCATCATCAGTAGGTATTAGGATTCATCCACTTGACAGTCATTCATTGTAACAGTGATGGTCACACAGTATGACTTGTAAATGAGCTGGAGCTGGCGCTAACACACGACCAGCTGTTAGGGGTTTATCTGAGCACATACTGAACCTGTCTGCAGACTCTCACACACTCACAGGGAAGAAGTGAGGACCATAAGGAAACATGTATGAGATAGTGAAACCTTGAGCATGCATGCAGCTAGCCAAATGTTTTATGTTGGTATTTTCTTTTACAGTGCTGAGTGTGACATTTTTCATGAGCTCATATATAATATACTGTATGTATGAAAATAAAATAAAAAGTCCCCAAACACTGAAAGATATTTGTGTGTGTGTAAAGAGTGAGTCAGCTGTCTTAATCAGGCTAAAAACAATAGCTGCTCATGTCAAAAGGCTGGTAGTGTAGGGAACAGAGTAGCAGTTGAGTGCTAAAATTACCTGATTGAAGTGTGTTTGGTGAAGAGGGATCTATTTTTTAAACAGAAGGCACTTCTCGATTACAATGGATATCATCAAGAGGTGGGAGTGAACATTTTCAGATATCAAGTGGGAAGAGACCTAAAAATACAGGATTACTCGAACAAAAGGAAATAAAACTAACTAGAACTCTAGGTATGATGTTGATGGTGAAAAAATAGTGCAGCACAGCATGTGAAACAAAAGAATAGAGACACTGCTGACTTCACCTTAAATTCACCTTGCCATTTTACAATACACTTTCTCATTGTATTGTTTGGATACTATCTCTACAGGCATCTCCAACCAAAGCTGTCTGTACATTATATCCATATTTGTCCGTGCAGCGCTGGAGTCCTTCTGAGCCTAAGCCGAGTAAACCCTCGGCATACACAGGAAGGGAACTATCAGTGTCTGCTTAATTCTCTATTATCAGTGAGGCCGCAGCTGCAGACATTCTTTGACCACTGCTCCACGGATGAAATATTAACCGTCAACACACTCAATATTCAGGAACAGACACGAGTTCTTCTACCACCATCTCCGGAGAGACCTGTGCCAAGTTCATGAATATTTTCTCAGGTAATCCATATGAATGTGAAAGCCAAGCAACAGGATTACTCCCTTGCAAATGCTTGTGTAGCTCTTTCTTTGCCCTGTCCTACAGTCCACAATGATATTTCATTCCCAGGTTAATTTAGCCACAACCTTCTCACAGGGCGCATTAAAGAGAAGGGATTGCCTGTTTTACTATTCAGCATGACTGCAACTGATCTGCTTTCAGAATCTCTGAACAGATATTGCATTATAACAATATGATAGAAGGCAATCCAAGATAACCAAACAAGAAATCATATGCTTGTTATTAAATACAAAGCTAGAAGATGATTTTTTCATAATAAACCATAAAGATTCATATGTCATTATTTCTTCCCCTGTTTCTAAATTAAATGAACAAATATGATTGATTGGATTCTATTGTTGCTTGTGACAAGACTCATCTGTATCGGCTTGTCTCCTAATGGCTGTCATCTGTCAGCATGTGTTAACCTTGATACTTGAAGTCTGACAAAGTAGCATTCAGTCTGCCTATTTGGTTAGTGTCTTCCTCAAATATGTTTGTGTCAGTTTCCTTGGCAGCTCAGTCATTTAAAATTACACTATTGACACGACTGTAAAGCACTGTGAGGCTGTCTTTCTGCACCCACCGGGGTCCATCACCATTACCAAAACAAACTTCTGCTCTGTGCCAGGGTAATTTCAGCCCGGCCTCCCCACCGCTCAGTGTGCTAGTGATATTAATATCTTTGTAGAAGGCAAATGCATGCTCCGGGAGGCCGGTCCCATGTGCTTTTTTTTGTTCCAAACCTCTTGCTGTTTCTCTGGCCACTGCCAAGTGCATTAACATATGTTCTGGTGGTGCAGTGGAGCTACTCTGCAATGGTAAATGCCTTATTACAGCGAGAGGCGCGCCACATTCCCTCCACTGAATATCCATAAGTAGTAAAACAGCAGCCATGTCTGCCCACATGGATGCCTGCGATGTGTCTCACGTGATGGGGGGTCCTTAACATTTAGTCAGAAGCTTTCCTCTGTCAAATTGATATTCCGCCCACTCCCTGTTATGGCGGGTGGTAATAATGACAAATAAAGGCAATATTGCTGCAGCATGCTATGCACCAAGTGTAATAAGGTCATGGACTGGTGATGTGTTTTCTTGTGCTTTTGCTTTATGCCTCTTTAGCATGCACAGTCAAATTTGCACAGTATGACTTACATCTCCAAAGACTACACCACTGTGAAATATGCAAAGGCACACAGCGAGGAAGTATCTCGAACATCGCAAGAGCTGACGACTTAAGAGCCTGGACGCATCAAATCATCGGTTAAGTTTCTTGTGGAATTTATTTGCCTCACTCTATTCCAACATCTACAATATGGCTCTGTCATAATAAAAATACACATTTTGTCCCAAATTGTGCAATGAAACTCTGCTGCCATAATGTGGTAGTTGGAGGCTGCTATGAAAAAGCATACAGAAAATATTTAGGTTTATAAAGAGAGACATATAACACTACGGTATTTCTTTCTAAGCAAAACGCTTAGAAAGAAAGTGCAGTATTTCCATTGCTTCCAGGTAAAATGCTGAGCAATGAATTACAAAAGCTGTTAGTTAGTTCTATTCACACAAATACAAACATGTAAAGGAAATGAAAACACACATCAAATTGTGGAAATTAAAGTTGATGTATGTAACATTTCTGGTAATTGAATTCATGGACATGTTATAATTTTTTCTGCAATGCTCCACAACATGGCATTAAAATATTTTGCATGTATTCATTTACAGATGTTTTAAAATACATATACATACTTATTGTGAGCGAGGCCGCCTCTCCACAGATCTGACCATAGAGATAAATTAAATGCATAGTGTGGAACATTTCAGACGAAGTAATAGCATTAAAACACACGCATGTCTTCAGGTGGTGGCAGGAACCTGGATTACCGATGAGAAGCCGCTCTAACACAAGGAGGACATGTGATTTATGTGATGTCATAATCTACTTATAATAAGGTAGGGATAAACCCAGAAGACAATTTGGGGTATGCGCCAATGAGCAACTGTCAGTGAAAGCTAGTGGCAGTCATGACTTATTCAGGATCCTGCTCTAATAATATATCCATCCTGAAGACACATTTGCGGAGCATTGATTTGAAGCCATTGTGAAAGTAGCTTCAGACTGTATAAGGTCCGGAGCTGGTGTTATATCATCTACTGAACTGCACTGATTTATAACGGGAGGTGAAATAACAGGCCAAAATATCGTATTAGGTTACGTATCAATACCTTTCATATCATATTCATTTCTTGGGGTGTGTGAAGTTATCTGGAGGCACTGCTCTGTTACCTTAAATTAGACTTGAATCTGTGTTAGCTTTAACAAAACCTGACCTTTAAAAACTAACTTTGTTGGAACTACAATAGATGAGCTGATCTGTGCAGTTAAACAAGTCCCCCCTTTCAAATAAGATTAAAGTCATGAGTTTTTTTGTTTTTTTTTCCAAAGTTTGGTTTGTTAAAATTTTACAAAATAAAAACATTGTCTCAAATTACATACTTCACTGGTTTACATGTATGAATCAAACACAGACAATAAATAAATAAAAATAAACCCCAAAACAGAACAAAATACCTGCATAATAAAAATAAAAATATAGTAGGAGGACTATTTCAATATTTATCTACTGTTAAAATACACAATAAAAGGCTGCCAGATTGTATAAAATAAGCTCTTGTTTGTTTCTCAATGAAAATGTAACATTCTCTAACTGTTGCATTATATCTCTCAGAAGATTTTGGTGAGTTGGAGTCTTTTTCTTTTCCAGTTTAATGAAATTAGGCATCTGCCCAATAATAATATAAGACAAGACTTTTGTTTACTACTAAGAAACACATTTGTAGTTGGCACTCCAAAAAGTGCCATCATAGGGTCACAAGCTGGCATTTTTGAGTTGGTAACACTGATCTAACTTGGTTTTCAGCCCATCTAAAAAGACTGTCTTTGTCAGTATGTGCATAGCGTGACCATGGTAACAGTCCTACATAGACATACCCCACCAAACCCCCTGCAAAGTATTCTGAATCAGGGGGCACTTGAATAGTTCACATATTACCCTAATAACATATTTTCAAACTGAATTTTAAGTGTTTGATAAATGCTTTATCTGTGAATTTATAAAGTTAACAAATCACCTCGAGACTCTGTGCTGTTTGTCTGGGAGATGTATCGCACAGGCAGGATTGCACCACTATGCAACTAATGAACTCTCTAAGGCTTTGCTGAAGTCATTAAACATGGAAACTAAGTATAATCTTAACGACATCCAATTACATCAAAATAACCTGACCACACAAACCGAACACCATGACAGAATCTTACAGGTCATTACATCACATAAGAACAAGCTCAGCCGCAAGATCCTGACACTAGTGATAAGCACAAAACATCGGCCGTGTCCTTGTGTGGGATTTAACCTGCTTTTAAGATGCTGCATATGCTTTTAACCTTGGAGAGAGGCACACCGGCATTTAGCAGCAAAAGAACCAAAACCGAGAGAGAGAGAAAAGCACTGATGTCCATAAGACCTAAAGAAAATAGTATTGTTGATTCTAATGTAATAGATCCTTTAAAATCCTATATTACACATAACTGACTCTTGTGACCTTTAAGCCATGTTATAACGTTGTTACCTCATCAAAAACATACTTGGAGATGTGTTTTTTTCATTCACGTTTGAGTAATCCTGCATTATTAGTCTGTCTGCATCTCCAAAGCTCAGAATGCTCTGTTCCACCTTGTGATGTCATGTAGTGGTAGTTTTAAGGTTAATTTAAAAATTTCAGGGCTGACATTATCCACATGATTCTAGTGAAGGTGTATGGTGTTTATAAACACAGTGGAGTGTATTACCACATGACATAAGGTGGGACAGCGTGTTTTCTGTTTGAGAGAATAACTCAGACTAAATATGCAGGATTCATGTGTTAAACATGTGTGAATGAAACAAAACACACGTGTTGTTTTTGATGAGGAAACAACATTACAACAAATATTAGAAGATAGCATAATATAGGCCCTTTAATCACTTATGTTAAATGTTACCTATCGCTAAAAACATACAAAATCATATGATTGTTTAACACTCTATAATAACTACACATAACCTTACTGAAGCATAAACAAAGAAAATTGACTCTTGTGAGCATTATGCCATGTTAGAATGCTGTTACCTTGCTGTTAGCAATTCCAGGGCTGAAATCATCTAATTGATTCTAGTTATGATGTATAGCGTTTAAAACAAAGTGGAGCATTTCCTGTATTACCACGTGACATCACAAGGTGGAACAGAGTGTTTTCCGTTTGAGAGAAGAAGAGAGAAGAACTAGAAATATGCAGGATTTGTGTATTAAACATGTGTGAATGAAGCAAAACACAATCATGAGGAAAGAGCATTACAACACAGATCAGAAAACAGCGCAATATAGACCCTTCGATAAACAATTTGTTCTTTGTGAATTAAGCATTTGTTCATTAAAGTGGACTTATTATAAAGTAGTACTGAAAAGCCGGGGTCTGCATTTATATTCAAGATCCTTCCATAACTTTATCACAAGGGTCTCTTCATAATATCACTAATAATACTATAAGATAATATACAAAATCATATGAAAACATCAATATTGTTAAATGGCATTGTTTTGCTGTTCTGATTTTTAGTGATGATAATCATAATTTTGTCTAGGTGCTTTGTAAAGTAGACAGGACATGGTAAATATGACACCGCAAATATCAAAGAGCTGCTCTTTCTCTTCACTGACCTCACATTTGAATTACGATAGAAACTTAGAACAGGGCAAATCTCAGTCATGTCACGTCAGGTACAGCAAAAGAGATGTGTAAATAATTCACTGAGCTGTGGGTGCCTTGACCCTGCAGAAGGTGACAGTATACATTCTGGTTAACTAGAGGTTAATGGCACATGAGCAGCACGGTGAGTCACCACAACAAGCTTAGGAATAATTTCAATGATCTGTATTTTTACATCTTTGTTCTAATGCTTTTACAGGAACAACAATGCCTGGCCTATTTAAAATGAATCCTGACATTTTATCTGCTGATTTTCTGCTAACTAGAAAAGCTAATTACATAAATATCTCCTAAAGTGTGTAACAAGTAAAAGACTCATCTTGATAAATTGCATGAATATATATGATTGCTAAACATCTCAGTTTTGTGAAATCAATTTGAATTTTATCTGTCAAAAATGCAAAGCCCCACACCCGGCTGCAGTCTGGGACTCACAATGACTTTCTGTTAATGGGATGGGGGCGCCGAGAGAATCGGCCCTGAGCAGATATTTCCACATGGATACGGCCTCTGGCACCAGGGTACCTGCCCCCAGCCATCTGCACTGATGTGACAAATGATTCTATATCAAAGGCCTCTGCACTGATTTGGCTGGTAATTGATTGGAAGTGAGGCTCTCAAATCCCTGATTGGTTTAGTGAGATGCAGGCGAGATTTTCTGAGGCAAGTCAGACTGAAGGACAGCCACAAAGAAGAGAATATGAGGTGAGAGAGGGGGAGAAAAGTGAACACTGAACAAATATGAATTACATTTGTAAGCAGGGCATTCTTTACACTCCCTATGCAAATGCTGTTTTTATGAAAACACTATGCGGGCCCCGTCTCTCACAGTCTTCTTCCACTGCAGCTGATAGAATATCCAATTTGTTAGTGTGTCCATGAAGATTGGATTTCACAATTCAGAAAAAAGAATTTGTTACAAAATGGAACATTATTGATTTGTTCCACATGGAGGTGTGGTTTCATTCTGATATATGAGCCTGGCCAGTTGTGTGTGGGGGAGCATGCATTATATATTCATTCATCAATTCCCCCTGAATTTTTGATGCGATTAACCCTTGTTGTGGAAATGGTGTGACAAGGGAGATAAGGTGGAACATGGAGGTCAGTCCGTGTGCAGATGCCCTGGAGGATTAGTTTAGAGCCAGAAAGCAGCAGAAAAAGAGTGACTGACTGAACAGCACATCAATAAAAGATGATAGAAAACGGGTCAATGTTTAAATATGAATCAGAACTAATGTTAATTAATGATTACATACCACTTAAAGAGTCTCATTTACATGTTTGATATTTCACATTCATATCCAATGCAAATGTGAATGTAAAAGTAGCATTAGCTGATTCAGGCTTTTAGTGTCCATCTCGTCACTGTGCACACTGACATGTTGGACACTATATATATATATATATAAATAGTTTTACACAGGGCCAGTGCCTTTATTACACGGCAGGCTGCTCTGTTCTGTACCTTTTGTTATTTGACACAGACATGTGCTGCTTTCTAGTGACAGATGCTGCACAGGCCTGGCCCCACAGGTCACAAATGACCTTTTGGATTGTCTTTTTGAAGTCACAAAGCATTATTTGTTTGACGATGGCCACGATGCTACCGCAAGCAGCCGGATGGTGCCCAGGGTTGTTGCTGGCTGTCTTGTGAGATCACATTTACCTCTGCTGAATGGTGAGGGGGTGTGCACAGCGTGAGGACTGGAAGGACAGGGCACTGGGACATTCATGTTCAAAGCTCTGTCGAGCTCACCACACAGAGCAGGGTGCCTTCACCATGAGCTGTGTGACTGGTCTCTTGCTTGGATGCTAAGGGGATTTCTTCACAATATAGAATGAATCATCATTAAGTTGTGCTCATTATGTGGCCTGCAGAGTACTTAAAATGCTGCAGCTTACACATCTTTTAAGCATTTTATCGGTGGTTTTACATTTGCATATGAGTCCATCTTCATGAGTTAAAGTGGCTTGCTTATGTGTTCCGTTCATTAGTCTACTAAATCATTGTTAGGTAGCATTTCACTGGAGAGCCCTAAATGGAGTTTGGTGGATTCAGTAAGTTAATAATTTGAAAACTGGCATGGCGCAGAGTGCAGAGCAGGCACACGCTGTCAGAGGTGCGTGATCCCCACCCCCATCCCCTGGCCTCTCCATCTGTCACCTAACAAGACTGCGCTGTTTACACAGAAGTGTGCGTATATATTTATGCATAGCATATCCTCATTGGAACATACTTGCACGTTCATCTGTCAGTGTGGCTCTCAAGTGTTTAACTGCAGAGTGCAATATACCTCAGTACGGAGCTCTGTTAAACTAAATAGTGTGAAAGGTGTATATATCTTGGATATTTATACAAATAAATATATAAATATTTAAAGCTGCAAGATGATTTGGGATTTTTTTTTTTTTTTTTTTGCCAGATGTCCTTCTTTATAACTTACAATTTATCTTTATGCATACTCACTACTCAGTACTAACAAAAAGCTGTCTGATTAATCCTTTTTTTTATTGTTTATTATGTGTTTATTAAAAAAACAAAAACAAAACATGGTCTCCTATAATATATTTAAATAAATGAAACAACTGATTTCGTGTAATTTTTTTTTTTTTTTTATAATTTTAATCCACAAAAATATCAGTATTGTTGTGCTCCTGCAATTCAGCATGTTAATCACCTGCGCAGTGGTTCAATTAAACCTACAGTTTACATTAATATTCCCTGCTCTCTATTCATTCCATGCCTTTTCAACTTTAATGAGAAAGCGTTATTCAAGCTGTAGTTTCACAAGGAAAAACTGACACAATTTTGCGTTGCCTGAAGCTTGGTGTCAGAAATATGATCTTGGCCTCACCTCCTACCCTGCCTGCCGCACTGTAATAATGCTCTGAGGTGAGCCCACTCATCAATTATTCACACAATACAACATTTTTACTCTTTATCTCCACTGCTGGAAAAGGACTATGTAAGAAAAATAAAAAAAATATTTCCTGTGAAGAGTGAGGAAAAAAGGCCTGAGCTTGGCACTGGACAGACAATCCTCTTCGCACGAGTTATAATTGTAGTTTAACAATGTGCAGACCGCTGGGATTTTCAATAATATGCAGTATATGGCCTTTAGACTGGGATCGCTATGGAAACCGGAGCCCCTGTATGACCCTGCCGTGCCCACCCACTCGGACAGCCGTTAATCATCTTCGCTCAGATCCTGGCACTGCAAAATTTGGCCAATGTGTCAAGAAGCAATTATATATACTTAGTGCTTGGGTAGGCTCTCCTCTCCTCCCACCCTGCTCCATCGGCTGCACTCTTATTCTCACACTCTTAATATAATCACAGAGCAGTTTAAAAGCCCTATCCATCTGAGGGGATGCACACCATGCAGATGAAGGCAAGGGTAAAAAGGCAGGCCATATCCTATTCTGGCTATTATAACCACAATGTCCTTTTAACTCATTTTACTGTCATTGACTTATTTTCCCAGCCATCTGAATATGCTGTCACAACTGAAACAAAAGTATGTCAAAGTGTATTTTACCAATTTTTTTCTCATCAAATACGCAGCTGATTTTCTCCAAGAAGCACGGACCAACCAGGACGCCCTCTCAGTAGACGTTCCTACACGTTGTTTTTGGAATTATTGTTGGTTAATGAGCTTATCTTTTATTGACAATGACTGTTTTGTTGTTTGATTTTTTAACTTTGTCCTGGTTAATTCAACACTTTTGTGAAAAACTTTGAGGAGACCGCTTTTGTGATTTTGGGCTTTGAATATTGCCGTGGAATGGCACTCTGCTGCCGTCTACTGGGCCATTAGCTGGTTTGGAATCGGGCCAGTGGAAGAATTACTGTAAATGATTTCAAGGGTGTTGCAAGCATGCATTACTATGCAATGGAACCATTATAATGTTCAGTGTGAACTTTTCCAGGTTTGTCTTCATCTTGTCTCTGGGCTTAATGGACATCTTGTGATTGTCTGAGTAATTGAGTAAATGTACTATATCTGCACACATAATTGCTTAAACAAGTCCATTGTATTCACGACACATATTGTGCGGGTGCAGATCGTGAAGACTGATGTGAGACTAAAGGGAGATCGAGTTGCGGTGCAAACAGCTCCAATGTGAACAACAGCATCCACAAAGCGGCGTGCGGTGTTCCCCACATTATATCACAAGTGTGTCAATGGAACAAGGGCAAGTCAAGCAAACAGGGGCGAGAGGCAAGGAAATATGTGTCCATAAATAACACACAGGAAGGCTGCAGACAGAGATAGGCTCGCATAGGATTGCATGTTATTTATATGGCACAATGCTTGGTTTATAAGATGGGTTCAGGTGGTGGTTGCAGACCCCAAAAAAAAAAGCTTTTTATTTTATTGTGTATATCTGTGTATATGGCAGAGAGCACGTGGTATTTATCAACCTGTGAGTCCTGCCGCACACACGAATGAAATAAGACTCCCCAAAATATTCATGTTTCAGGAGGCCTCATTCATGGGATTTACGACATGGGCTCACGGAATACGGCAAAATGCTGCGTTTATCTGAATAGGAAATCATAAATAATTACATAAAAAAGAAGAAATATGTTGTTTTGGGTCATTGCAAAATGCAGAAAATGTGTGATTTGCAGAAATAAATCTTAACCCTAAAAATATCCTACATTTTTCATTTATTAGTTCAACTTCCAAAATACTGTAATAGCCTTCCGTGAACCAGCGGAGAACAATTCCGGTTCAGGCTGGGCTCAGGTGATTTGGAGCGGGGAGTGGTGTTAGGTGCTTCGGTATTAGCGTCGTTAACCCCGGGAGAACGAAGTGCGCTGAGGACGGGCCGCTCTGAACAAGTTATAATGGACCGGACCGGATCCATCACCCCCATCTTTGCTCAACCACGGAACCAGCCGGGCCCCCTGAAGGACAGCCAACCTCGGACCTAGACCATTGCTAATGGTCTCGCTATACCCGCATGGAACTAGCACGTGGAGGACGCCGCCATCCTGACCTCCAGTCTGGATCCCAGGTTCCTGGACCTTGGAAATAGGTGCGCGCGAGGGCGGGACAGAACCACCTCTCGGATCCGATCTACTGTGCACTGGTCTTGCGCCCCCGCCTGGAACCAGGAGGACGGAGAACAGATCCGCTTGACAAACCCACCCGGACCGGACTACGCAGCCTCGCTTTCCCCAGAACCCGCGCACGGAGATGGCACCGTTGGACCGAATTCCCTGGCCCGGCCCGACAGGAGAGACAGCGCGCCATGGTGAGTGCTTCTACTGTCTTTACAGCTGTTGACTGCTGGTTACTCGGTGTTACTCAGTGTTACTCGGTGTTACTCGGTGTTACTCAGTGCTTCTGCTCCGGGCTGGTGGGCAGCGAGTTGTGTCCAAAGTTGCTGCTGTTTTATGTTTAAAGCAATGAGCTTATGGTGATAACTTGAGATGTGTTTCAAAGTTTTAATTGCGTCAGCAAAAGTGCAAACACGCAAACTTCAAAAAATAAATGGCATTTTTGGCTCAACTGATTCTAAAAAGCAAATAAGGCAATACGTTTCGAGCAGTTAAAAGTTGTTTCCCTATGAATTTTGCCGTACAGTCTATGGTGGTACGTCACCTCCAGACCTGCCGTACGCACGTCAGTTTTGGTAATGAGGCCGTTGAATTTTGGTGCAAATAAATCATGCACACGTTCACTTACACTTTATAATGTCTCATCTCAGCTATCTGCATTTGTTCAATCACAGAATCAATCAATCAATCAATCAATCAATCAATCAATAATAATAATAAGTTATTATTTATTTGTTTATTTAGTCTGAGGGTGTCACCGCCTTGTCTCAGAAAAGTTACATAGAAAAGGTATTATGTTTGCTTTCATTGCTAATTTCCTCTTTTGAAGGCCTGGTCACCTATGTTCTTTTTTTAAACATGTTACACACGGATACACATATTAAAATTACAGTTGTATTTGTAAACTGCAGCTGCCCTAACAGAAACACACCGTCACAGAAGGGTATTGTGCTAGTCATTTTCCTGTTTAGGACTGCTAGACAAATATTCAAATGCTTTCTGCTGTACCTGCAACGTACCACAAACCTTGAATGAGTTTTAAATACAACACTTATTTTAACATAAAAAAACGCTAAGCTGATGTACGCGTCAAGTTCCCTTTTTGACTTGCAAGCCTGAACTGTGTCCTGATAGCTGTCAATAAATATTTGCTCATTTTAAAACACTTTTTATTGCTACTCTGCACGTTTTATTCAAAAGCTGTACGTATATGCACTGCCCAAGCATATTTAAATTTCCTTTTTTTTTTTTGTTGTTTTATGGATACAAAACTTGCACTACACAAATGCAATCTTCAAGGACCTACTTTTGGACGTTGGTCCATTTTTTGGAAAGCTCTGGAACATTGTGTAGGTGGCTTTAATCTGTCAGTCACCGCTCAATCTTAGGCTGAGTTTGTTTTTTCTTTCATATTTATCCTCTCATATTTCCACAATCATGTCCAGTCTCCCAAATTCATTGGTGATATTTAAGTCTGCGGGTGACGCTGGTTTTGAGCACTTGATGACAGCCTGTCAGACATGCAGGCACTTTTTCAGAGGTCCTTTGCTCTTCGCCACCACGGCCACTCATCCAGAAGAGGACACTGGCATTTTTGACACATTTGGTGCTAAGTGAACTGAACTAGTGTGATTTTCCCTACATGACACATTATCGCATTTGCAAGAGGCATCAAGAGAAACAGATAACTCAGGAAGTTACTAAAGTCAGTGAGAGGAGATGACTTTGACTGAGAAAGAACAGGAATAATTAACAACTCATAATGTGGCCTTTTGGAATGCTCCTTCAACATATTCTGAGTAATTTGCAATCAGTCTCTACAAATCAGCATTTTCACATCACAAAACCAAATGCTAAATGCCCTCTATGCAGTATGCAGGGGGATGAATAAAAATTAGTTAGAAAATAAACTCAACTAAGTATATTTGTAAAAAGTATTGTGACTACAACCTACTATAACTACTTTTAATACAAGTGCAACTGCTACTACTACATCTGCCTCTTAAAATACCTATCAATCACAACACTGCTGCTGAAAGTACCCCTGCGTTAGCTTCTCTTACTGTTTCTATTTTATTCTTTTTGGAGTTGTAATATATTTTTTCCACTGAGTAAAGAAACATTAATTTTTAGAAATTACCCAAATCAAAAGCTGTTACTTTCCACTTCTGAAAATGAAAAGAATATGGGACTAACAAGTAAATTAAATGGCTCAAATCAGTGCAATAACTCTCCTTGCTTATGCTGTGTGGTGGGAGTGGGGCTTACCTTATGAGGACAAATTGGGGGTGGCGAGTTGAAAGACTTGTCTGGTGTCTGGGCCGAGTTCTACAAGAGAAACACATTATCAGTGCGTGTTTTCAGCACACAGGACTGGTTCACTGCAAATTACACTGACACAAACCCCAGCTCTTATCCCAACCTGCGCCATTAGTATTTATAAAACAGCTCTATGAGATTTAAGCATTTACCCCCACATGCCCTCTAAGACTATTATGATTAAGGGAGTTGAAATATCCTGTGTAATATTTGATGCATCATGGAAATAGCTGTTGTTGGTTTTCGTGACTTAAATCCTTCTTTGCCAAAGGATTTCTCCTAACATATGCTTTCAGGTTAAATGTCACACATCACATTTGTATTATGGGAGTGCAAGATGACTTCCTTTTGACCTTGTTTTGATTGCAATGGCCAAAGGCTTGAAGGGCCCATATTACGCTGATCTGATCTACTAGTATGTTGTAATGTTGTTTCCTCATCACAAACATACCGGGAGTTGTGGTTTTTAGATTCTCGCAACACTTTGTTCCAACTTGTGATGTCATGTAGTAATACAGAAAGTGCTCAACTGTGTTTTTAAACTTCATACACTTTGAGTAGAATCATTTGAATCATTTCAGCCCTGGAATTCTGGAAATCTCTACCGAACAAATCAGTGGTGTAAAGCTGTTGTCATGAAGGTAGTTCTCAAGTTATCACAAGATGTAGACGGGATAACAATAATGAGTTATTCAAACATGTGTGAAAGAACCAAAACACAACTCCAGGTATGTTTTTGATGAGGTAACAACATTATAACATGGCTTAAAGCTCGCAGGAGTCAGCTTTGCATAATATAGGACCTTTTAAGCTTTTTACTTCTGCTGCTAGTAAATCAACCTAAAATTAATACAAGTTGATCTAAAGTAATTTTTCGTACTTCATGTTAATCAGCGTGAAATACTTACTTTGTTACTTGTTACTGAATTAGATGTGCATGGATTTGAACATTGGTTATGCTTTTTATTTACATATATTACTACTATACAACTATGTATGTTCCAAAGTTCTTCTTTGCCAATTTCTTTCTCTGAACATGTGTTTTTAGGTTAAATGATAATCACACTGGTAGTACATTCGATACAAGATAGAGGACATTATTAAGCAGACACAGTAAGGTAAGTCAACAAGGCGACAACAGATGGTCCTGCTGCTCCCGTTTATGCAAAACCTGAAATATTTGCATATCCGCCCTTATAAAAAGAAACTCAAAAACATTACTACTTTTTTCACTTGACCTCACTAGCAAATACAAAACGTGCATTGTATATAGCAGGGGGATGATCTGTGCCAAACGTTTTAGGACGCCTGCAAAGCCTCATGGGAAGGCCCTGTTGATTTTCAAACAGGTGCTTTCGGTTATGTGCTCAAATCCAATTAAGTGCCAGTGGTACGTCTGATGCGCAGTGACACTATTAATGGCTGCCTTATGGTACTACCAGGACAGGCGCAGGGCTCTCCTGACACTACGCATCTATTTTTCATTTGGAGAAGAATATTCCTCCAACTGGCCGCAGCTAGGCAAAGAAGTGCAGGGAAACACACACGCTAAGACATTCATTCTAACATAAACACTAGGCTTCATAAAATATACATGAATAAATGGGCCATGCTGGAGCGATGGAATTAGTGGGTAGATTTTTCCCTGAAGATTGAGGGGGCTATATGAGCATGATATCCTAATTGATGTGACAAATAAACATGGTAATCTAGTCTGGGAGGGGAGGGACGGAGATACAGAGAGGAAGAGGACTTTCAAGTGAGGGAAAGGCATGTGGTTCTTATAGCCATAATAATTTAAAGGTCCTATATTACGCATAATTGACTCTTGTGAGCGTTTAGCCATGTTATAATGTTGTTGCCTCATCAAAAACATGCTCGAAGTGGGGTTTTGTTTCATTCACACATGTTTGAGTAACCCTTTATTATTAATCTCTCTACATCACCAAAGCTCAAAATGCTCTGTTCCACCTTGTGTTCTCATGAAGTGGTAGTTTTCAAGTTAACAGCTACCGTTTACCTTTTGCTTAAAAGAGCAAGATTTTCAAATTTCCAAAGTTGACATTATCCAAATAATTCTAGTGAAGGTGTCTGGAGTTTAAAAACACAGTGGAGCACTTCCTGTATCACATGACATCACAAGGTGGAACAGAGTTTTTTTTTCATTTTGAGAGAAGAACCCAGCCTAAATATGCAAGATTTGTGCGTTAAACATGAGTGAATAAAACAAAGCACAACTCCAGGTGTGTTTGTGATGAGGAAACATTATAACATAGATCAGAAAAAGGCACAATATGGGTATTTTAATAGTTTTTCGTAACATATGCCAACCTGCTATGTTACTGAATTAGATGTGCATGGATTTGAACATTGAGAAAAACTGAGATTATGCCAGATGCCCTTTCTGACTTCAGCATCACCTTTTTTCTCCTGCAGGCTTAGAACTGGTATAAATTTGCTCTGTTAGGTCTTGATGTCAACCTGAAGATGGTTTACTGCAAAAATAAATAAATAAAAAAAAACATCTTTCTGCGTGTCTACACCACACTGATGCCATTTTGCAGGTAGTTTCTTTTCTTTTTGTCAACATAAAATAAAGAAAATAAAAGAGAGACTGTCATCTTTGAGCTCACCTTCACTCTGAAACATTTTGCATCAGCCCCACAAGCAATATTGACAGGGCTTGCAACACAGAACCTAGGATTACACCACATATTGATGTTTTTGTCTTTTCCAAGTGCGCGCCTCGGTTATTGTAATTTGATGAGAGCCGGAGAGGACAGAGCTATGATATCCATCCGAATGCCTTTTCTGATAACTGAAACATAAGGTTTGCTTGTTGGATTATAGGGAGACATGCTGATTTAGCACAGATCCTTATCAGTGTTCCCCATGGTTTACTCGTGTACAATGGGATGTGAAAGACAGTCGCCATCTTACTTTTGGACAAACTTTTATAACTTAAATTCAAAAGAAGTGACATTATAAGATGACCAGTCAGGTCCCTCTATTTCTATGCTGCTGTTCCCAAGTGACACAATTTGGTAAAGAGCATCTCAAGATTCAGTTTTACCAACACTGTTTGCCCTCCTGACGTCACTAAAATATTGCTCTCTCCAAAGGATTAAAGGAGCAATGTAGTTCAAGGATTATCAAGTGCCTTTGATCATGTGACTGCAGTGTTTTTGATCTATGCCACAGACTATATTCTTTTTCTCTGCTTCTGTCTATAGCCCTTTCAGTGGATTTGCACTGCTTTGTACTGAGACAAGTTCCTGACAGCTTCTAGAGCGAAGAGACCACAACATATCTGTGATAATGTGACCACAAATAGGCTAGGCATTGCAGGTAATTTTCTCAAGGAACCTCATAGTGTTACTAAATTACTAAAAGGCAGTATTAGCTGGACTCAGAAATCAGTCAAAACTCTATATAGGCACTCCCCTAACATCTGTCTAGGATGACACTTGGCCAGTTAGTGTAAAGCTAATAGTAACAAAAACATATGTGACTCGCATACATGACCAGTCATAAGTTTTTCTTTATTTCCATCTTTATTTTCATGGCTATTTACATTTTAGGTTACCATTGAAACTATGGATTTTTGACAATGACATACATTTCAGCAGAGAGAATGCCAAGAGTTTATCGACAAAGCAAAGGCTGGCTACTTTGAGGAATTAGTATACATAATTTGTCTTTAATACATATTTTCACATACAGCTATATTTCCAAAAGTATTGGCTCACCTGCCTTGACTCGCATATGAACTTAAGTGACACCTCATTCTTAATCCATAGGGTTTAATACGTCGGTCCACCCTTTAGCTATAACAGCTTCAACTCTTCTGGGGAGGCTGTCCACAAGGTTTAGGAGTGTGTTTATGGGAATTTTTAACCACTTTTCCAGCAGCGCATTTGTGAGGTCATGCAATGATGTTGGACAAGAAGGCCTGGCTCTCAGTCTCTGCTCTAATTCATCCCAAAGGTGTTCTGTCAGGTTGAGGTCAGAACTCTGTGCAGGCCTGTGAAGTTCATCCACACCAAACTCTCTCATCCATGTCTTTATGGACCTTGCTTTGTGCACTGGTGCACAGTCATGTTGAAGAGGAAGGGGCCATCTCCAAACTGTTCCCACAAAGTTGGGAGCATGGAATTGTCCAAAATCTCTTGGTATGCTGAAGTATGCAGAGTTCCTTTCACTGGAACTAAGGGGCCAAGCCCTGAAAAACAACCCCACACCATAATCCCCCCTCCACCAAACTTTACACTTGGCACAATGCAGTCAGACAAGTACCGTTTTCCTGGCAACCGCCAAACCCAGACTCGTCCATCAGATTGCCAGATGGAGAAGCACGATTCCTCACTCCAGAGAACACATCTCCACTGCTCTAGAGTCTAGTGGCGGTGTGCTTTACACCACTGCATCCGACGTTTTGCATTGCACTTGGTGATTTATGGCTTGGATGCAGGTGCTCGGCCATGGAAACCCATTCCATGAAGCTCTCTACACACTGCTCTTGAGCTAATCTGAAGGCCACATGAAGTTTGGTGGTCTGTAGCAATTAGCTCTGCAGAAGGTTGGCGACCTCTGTGCACTATGCGCCTCAGCATCCTCTGACCCTGCCCCGTCAGTTTACGTGGCTTACCACTTTGTAGCCGAGTTGCTGTCGTTCCCAATCACTTCCACTTTGTTATAATACCATTGACAGTTAACTGTGGAATATTTAGGAGCGAGGAAGTTTCACGACTGGACTTGTGGCACAGATGGCATCCTATCACAGTACCACGCTGGAATTCACTGAGCTCCTGAGAGTGACCCATTCTTTCACAAATGTTTGTAGAAACAGTCTGCAGGCCTAGGTGCTTGATTTTATATACCTGTGGCCATGGAAATGACTGGAACACCTGATTTCTGCCATCATTAATGTTTTCCCTCATATCTAAAATGTAGAAAGTAGTAAACATAAAGAAACACTGAGTGGAGAAGGTGTGTCCAAATGTTTGACTGGTAGTGTATAGATTATGAACCAATGATGAAAAGAATAATTTCATTGTCCTGGCTGACACCTTTTGGCTTTAAGGCCCATCCAAAACTGCTCTTTATGTTGGTTACATCCAGCTTACTGTCTTGAGTCTCCAGCACTAGTGGAGAGTGTGTGTTTAATCCAAGTTGAGAAGATTATATGTCTTTGAAAGTTGAGGCTTGTGTTGCCTCCGCTCCATAAATGCCTCCTGCTGCTGTTCATTAGCACTTTGTGAGTCTCGGGGCGTCTCTGTGTTTCTCTTCTTCCATTGTTATCGTATAGCCATGGATTTGGACATGCAATCAAAGATAAATGCAATATGGACAACACTTACATCTCAAAGCATACCCTTTTTCTGATGGCCAGACTGAAGCCTTGTAATTGTGTGCCAGAGCATCCGTGGCTCATGTTTAGTCACCACGGCACAGAAAACTGTGCTTCAGGTTCTTTGTACAATCAGTCCATATTAATGTCAGAGCCAAGACAAAATGGCACATATCAAAACAATAACTTTGATGTGACTTCAAGGAGCACAACAATTTGATGTGAACCGTACTCTGGTGTCCGAAAAATTATAAGGCCTAGTTTCAGGTGAAATAAGCCCATCAAAAATGACTGAATATTGTTTTTAATAGGTAAAACCCACAAGGCTTTCAATCTGCCTGGATGCCATGTTAATAGCCAGTAAACGTCAGTCACAGTAAAGAACACATGAAGTACACAGAGACAGGTTGACAAGACATAAGCATGCTGCCTTCCATCTCGCTCGCAGCCTGGCATGTTTATCTAGGCTTCCAAAGTGAGCTCCCAGCACCACTGTGCATATGCATACTGAACACTGCAGCTTCACAGACAAGTGCCTGAAGCAAGCTGCACATATAGCGCAAGAGCTTTGAAATGGTGCCAGGGTGGGCCTCATTTGCAAAGCAATTTGAGAACAAAACTAAAAATACTTTACAACTTCAAACCAAATTTCAGTGATGCCAACTGGTGCGGCTGCACGGGTTTTGGAGAGGACTGGAGTGGGGAATATCCTGGTTCTGTGTGTGTGCTCCTGACATGGCTTATTTGTAGACCTCGGCCTGCACCAGTGCAATGTCATGATTGCTTTGGCAGAGGAAAATGACCTCATTTACATGAGAGGGAGTCCTAGAGGCCCACAGGAGCATGCCTTTGACCAAGGTGCCAACAAGCCTGCAGAAAACAACGTCGTTACAACCAACCACCCGCATGTAAGGACCTGTTCAGATATAATCGTTATAGAATTTCATCAGCCTGTTTTTTTTTGTAAATAACAAAAGTAAATGGTACTATTTAGAATGAATTATCTTTAAATTTTAATCTTCAAATATAAACAATAGTTATCAGATTTAATAATGTAATCCTCAGCCACTTCCTTGGACTAAAGACAAAGTGTGTATGCCACATGTTTTTTGTGACACAATCTCTCTAATAGGCCTAGAATCAGTAATTACTCTATTTCTGCCTGCTGCATGTGAGTGGCAAAAAAGCCAAATTTTTAATGAGTAATATGTTTATTTAATTTCATATTACTAGATAAATAATTGTATCAGTCATACTAGAAAATGCAGTGTAAAAACAGATAAATCTAATGAGCCAACATAGAACTCAGAGTTTGACAAGACAAAAACAGTTTGATTCACATTGGTGCCATGAGACCATAGACTTACTGAAAAGCCCTCTAATCCACTGATATTTTGGTTGCCTTTCTAAGATAAATACTTTGGCATTGTCTCTATAAGAGTGCCTCGACTCATTTGAATGTCTTTGGGATGTGGATCACTGCACATGGTAGAAGTCACACTTGACCATAGAATGTGTCATGCTTGTCACAACGCCCAGTGCATTTCTCTCTTCAAAGTATATTTCTTGGCTCCGTCTCCGGTCACTCGGCCCCTCCAAACCAATTTGTCATTCGAAGTGTGGCTTGAGTGTGGCCAGTGCCTGGATGATGGCACATGGCCTCTCTGATCCAGCGGACAGCAAGGGAGCAGCCCAAGTCCTCTGTGCGGGCTGCCCTGGGACAGTGGGCTGCTGGCATCATAGAGCCTCTGGATCTGCACACACTTCTCATTCGACACAGAAGGAGCTTAGCTACTTTATACGACCGTGTTTTGTGTACATATTAGATGTATGACTTATGTCAGCTCTTGTATGAAAATATATTGACAAACTTAAAGATTTAAATAGTACATACACTTTTGCAGCAGCCTGAATACACTATTGTCTTCACCTGTGGAGGGTCTGCTTCATAGCAATAATCATCTACAACATTATCAGAGTTAAAATGGTTTTCATTTTGCTTTACAGCTGCAGATATTATTTAAGAATAACACTAGTCTGTTCATCTGAAAGATTTTTCCTGTAAGAGGACAGGATAGACCCTTTCTGTTGTCACCTCATTATTCCTCCTCTGAACAAATAGTAATGTGCTCATTCAAATGCTCTGGTGCTGCCTTGCCATTAAGCTTATCAGTAATAGTCAACCAATTTGCTGCAACGGTTCTTCCTCACTGGATGAACACAGCACATATTGTTATTGATTGTCTCTCATGGTCAGAATAAACTTTTGATATGGTAATAATGTTAGTCCTTCAATGCCTGCGAATATGTATATGTGACACATTTGGAATTTGCTTTTTAAAAGATTCAACAACATTGTCTGGGATTTACTCTTCACTTAGCAAACTACAATATGGTATAAATGTAAATTTGACAATAAGCTGCCATATTAAATAAATCACTGATACTAGCACAACTATAGTGTCATTTTACAATAGTGCATGTATTTGTCTCCAGCTAATATACCTCACTTACAAATCAGCAATGAATATTGATTCCCTCATTTGAATTCAGGAATCCCTGTATCTAGCTTTCTCATTACCCACTGATACAGCGCTAACAAAAAGCACTAGTCTTTTATCAGTCAGCTCGTGATTCTCTCTTTGATTGAGACTGAATGTGGAAGGCTCCAATCAGCTGCCCTTGTATGAGCAGAGCTAACACGTGTGTTCGCCTGCTCTGGTTCTGAAGGCAGAGACCATACGCCCAATCAAATCAGCCGTGTGCCACTGCTGAACAGGCTCCATGTGCCCAGAGTCAGCGGCCACACATGGACCCGGACGGGGAGCAGTATTAACGTTTGAGCTCTACAAAGTAAGAGCAGCTCTGCACCCACAAATAATCTCATTGCTCACATTAAACCTTGGAGGGGAGCTTCATGGTAAGGCTTTGGAGTCTCATGAGGTACAGGCAAAGACAAGGAGGTAACCAACAAAGAGGAATCTGCAACTTGAAATCATTTACTTGAACATGCAGTTTGGCTCATTCATCCAACACTCAAGACAATGTATGTCCTAAGATTGTCCAAACTTTTAATATTGTGTTTTTTTAAATTGTGTTCCTTTCTATTTCTAGTTAATTTATTAATTATTAATCATCATATTATTACAGGATGTTAGCTCTTTGTAGGGATATATGTTAAGCCTATGTACCCTGGGCCTTGTGTGGGGCAGGGACAGCCATTCACACTCACAATTTCACTCAAATAAACACATCACATTCAAGAGGTGAAGGTAAAGTTGATCAAACCTTGGCCGGATAATCAAAACTAGATTCATAAAGTCTAGCAGAGCAGGTGTTGGGAGTATTTTGCATAGCGACATGCTTAACCATAGTCAAATGAGCCTGTGTTGAACAGGAAACAATCTCCACTCTGTCGCTCTCTGGGCCACCCATTCAATCCTCAAGTGTTGCTAACATAATGACTGCCATGTTATGATCCCAAATAGAATTGCAAATCTTTTTTCCTCTCCAAGGTGAACATACATAAATTATGTAAATGTCCGCAGTTACAAATTTGCATGTGATTGCTTTTGAATAGACTTCCTCATTTAACTTCACCATCCATTCTGTTTTCAGTCTGTCATTCTCACTAAATGATGTGGACCTATCAACTGTCAAACTGGCCCCTAACAGTATATGGCTGTTTAAATGCCAATTGGAGGTACAAGGACAGCAGCTACTCCCTCTTAATATTACCAGCCATCATTGGAAAAAGAAGAAAAACAGTGCATTTGAGATTTGGACAGAGACTAAGGGGGGCATTATCAGCAACAGCACAGAGAACACATTAAGCGATCAGAACCCCAAAGGTCAATTGTAGCTGTGAGCGGTGCTTTGTTATGCTGTCCTCTCTGTTTAGCCAGCCAGACCAAGTGACATATCTGAGAACAAGTAATCTGAGCGACGCTATGTACACTCCAAACCATCAAATCGCCCATTACACCAAAACACAAGGCGATAACAGCCAGACATATGCTCTATTCTGTTGGACAACAGTAAATATATTGAGTACTATTTACTGGTTTTATTAAATGTTTAAGTTAGCTATGTACATTTACAAAATACTAGATCACATTTTCACATTTTCCTTAAACTTTTTTTTTCTTTAGTAAAGGAAAAAAAATAGAGAAAATTTTATATTAATCCAGTGTAAACTCAAGTACACTGTGGATTTCATCCGTCAGTTATTCAAAATCAAGAAGTGTCCGGTCTATAGTCTGTTTACTATGACTTAATCAGAGTGATTTGTTGCGACTTGTGTTTAGCAGAGCATCTCTCTTAGTTTGAGTCCTTAATCCCTCACAGATAATAATAATAATAATGTAATCCCTGTTCCCTGATGCAAATATTTTGTGAAGGGACCGTTTTGGCTTTGGAGAAGTTTGAAAGAAAACAAGGAGTTAATTAAAAGAAGAGCCAATCCTATCCAGTGGGCTAATCCTCTGTGAAACAGATGTGGCTATTCTCCTGTGAAACTCTCATTTGACTCGATCTATTGTGTATCACTACACATCCACGCGCTCTCCCTGAGGAGTATAAACAAAATATAAAATATATTATTTAGCTACACCAGCAGCAGCAGCATCCCGATCTCACTATCTTCTTTATAAGTGGAAAACGCAAAATTTAACTTTTGAAATGCTAAGTTTGAAAGGTTTTAGCAACAAAATCCCTCTAAAAAGACTTGCAACAGCTGCTCCACAGTGTTGTTGCAGAATAAATGTGGCACAGATAAAAGATGATGAGTGTCGTTTCACTCTGTGGACTTCACAGGGCTTTTAAGAACACACACATGCGCGGGCGTCTGCTCTGAGCTACATTTGCCAAAGTAAAATGCAGCAAAACACGATTGAAGATGTTCATGGTGTTTAATTTTTTTCCCCCCTTTTAAATCTTATAGAATAATGATTAAAAACCACAGCAAATGTACATGACCGCTGCTAATGATACATATGGCACACCAAGGCCTGTATTACAAAGTAAAGTACATGCAGTATATACCAAGTATATGGACAATTCTTTAGTTCCCTTATGGTTTTCCTCCCCCATATTATGTCTTATGTTGCTTTTTGTCTTTCATTTGCTTTGCTCCCGCCTTCCCTCATGAAAGGCAGACTGTCTAAATCCAATACAGTTTCTCTCAGTATGAGGCAGCTTCAAAGGCCTGCTCAGTGGTCAGGCATGTCGATCCTCTCAGCCACCTCCCGGTTGTTTAAGAGAGCAAAAGCGCAGCGGTGCACTTTCTTAAACACACACATCTCACCCCGCACCAGCAGAGGCACCGCTGTTTGCCCAAACCACTTCTTCGACTCTCACCTCAACTCTGACTTGTTCCTCATTACCTGCCCCTTCAACACATCATTATGCTGGAATGGTCAAAGCAGTTGCCTGTGAATCAGAAGGTTGCTGGTTGAAGCCCAGAAGACAAACGTTGTGTCCCTGAGTCATACCTGCTCATAACACACTTCACAAGCAGTCTAGATGGTCATAATATTTGCCAAATCATCAAGCGTATGGCGTGGCCATATTGGCTTGTCAAAGCCTGATCTCGTCAGATCTCAGAACCTCAGCAGGGCCGGGCCTGGTTAGTATTTGGATGGGAGAACTCTGGGAAAATCAGGTGCCACAGTGGGACGCCAGTTGCAAAAACTCGTTGTGTCCTTAGGCAAGGCACTTCACCCACATTGCCTAGTATGAAAGTTGTGTGTGCGTGAGTGATGGTGGTGGTCGGAGGGGACGATGGCACAGATTGGCAGCCTCGCTTCCATCAGTCTGCCCCAGGGCAGCTGTAGATACAATAGTAGCTTACCACCACCAAGTGTGGAGTGAATGAATAATGATCTGTAAAGCGTCTTTGAGTGTCCAGAAAAGCTCTATATAAAACTGATGCATTATTATTATTATTATTATTATTATTATTATTATTATTATTATTATTATTATTATTATTAAGCAACTAGCTTCTCTTAACAACCCCTGCCTATGCAAGTAATCGAAACACAGGAGAAAGGTAATAAGAAAAAGTGAAGAATGTGAGCATATGAATCTCATTATAAAATATAGTTGGAGGTCTATTTTTGACCATTTAACTTTTCATTTTCTGTTCCTTCTTCACAGCCTTTATCTACTTCTATACATTCCCAGATCAGCTTTATATTTTACCTCCTCCCCTCCTTCTCTTCCCAGACCTCTCTTGTAGCTCAATCCATATCTCCAGCTCTGCTCCAGTGTGATTGATGTGGAGCCAGAGCTGAGGGCCATAGCTCCTGCCACTTAGCCAAAGAGCAGAGTCCTTACCTACAAATGGAGACGTGAATTGGATGTCAGGGCTTTTGGGCTATAGGATCAGTAGCAAAAGAAAATATCTAGAGTGGTGGCCTTGGTGTGGTTATAAAGGGACTGTGGATTAGGGCTCCTTGGAGGGACTTAAATTGGTACACTGGAGTGCACATTATAGGGGACAATATGGAACTCAGTGCAGTAGGTAAAGGTACAGACAGAAAATTAGAAAAAAAGGAAGAGGCAATGTGTTCAAATTTTTTTTTTACACATTTTACTGTTACATCTCTTCAATCATCTCCATATTAATTTACATTTGCTAATGATGCGTGAGACAAACCTATGGTTGAAATGTTTACATATGCAACAGTGAGCGCTATGCACTACACACTAAACAGATATTCATATGACTAGTTTTTCATATAAATGAGTAAATGAATGACTGCACTCCTTTGGCAGTGGATCCCAATCCTTTTCTCCCAGCGACCTCCTTTTACCGGTGGATATGTTGGCAAAGCTACTGTCTTATAAGGAAACAAAACAACTTTCTCATTAATAAAAAATAAAGATGTATTAGGACAGGATGATTATAAAATTCTTAAGAGAAGCAATCAACATGCCATCACTTCATTAAAATTCACACCATCTAGTTTGAACCTCTAAGACCCATGGGGACTCCCTAAGATGGGAATGACTAACTGAGGGTTTTCATAGACATATTCCCCCTCTCCATAGACATGCATGAACAAGCACATGTGCACATTACAGTATCTGTCTATAGCTCATTATAGCCAGCAGAGCTTAAGGCGCACACAGCAGCCCTGATGAGAGAAGGGAGGTCTGTCTGGATTAGCCTTAATCAGAGGTACCTGCAGACATCCCTCCCCATCACTGCTGCGGTGAGCCCCCGCCCAGTCCTCGCTCGCCCACTCGCCCACCTCTCCTCTGCCTCGCCAATGTAATTATTGCAATTGCTTCACTTGACTTTCGTTCACCAGGAATGGAATATTGCACAGTTTGCCTCCTAATGAGGAAAGCCGAGCTCTGATCCAGAGGTGATGTGATGTTATATATTTATTTATCGGGCGCAGCATGTATAATATCAATTATGTAAATTAGGGTGATTTTAAGAGCTCGTCGAGGTTCAAGCCAGTGCAGTTCCTGCTGTGCACTGCATCTGTATTTGGTGCAAATGGTCATGAAGGACTGGTGAGAGAGGATCATTTAAGTTTATTTTGAAGGCACTAACTAAGGAATGTGATGAGGTCATTAAAACAAGCTTGGTTCTCTTAGTGGTAAAGTTTGGGTATGGGTGGTGGAATAATTGAAAAGTCTTTGCGCATGATGTATCATCTCAAAAAGTTATGCCAGGTTAGGTTCACTTTTGGAAATATGTTCTCTGCATTTGACCCAGTGCTGCTGGGGCAACCTGTCAGGAGCAATGTACCCATCTCCAGATTTTGAGCCAGTCTTGGTGGAACTACCGTAGCTGGAGAATTTTACCTATGGTGCATGTTTTGGGTTGATGGGGAAACTGGAGTGCCAGGGAATCCCAGTCATGGGGAGAAACATGTAAACTTCACACAGAAAGACCCAGGCAGCCTGGGAGTCAAACTTGAACCCTCTTGCTGTGAGGCGAGAGTGCTAGCCACTCATCCACTGTGCTGCCAAATATTTGATGTCTGATCTTTCCCTAATCTGCTCATCTCCATTAGTAACAATAGAAAGCTTTGTTCCAAGAAACAAACTTTAGACAAATTGTAGACCTTTCCAAAGATGACAGAAAAAAGTGTGCTGTCTTTGATGTCCTAGGGTGTTTAAGAGGCGTGCTGATGTACAGTGGGGATTAATAAAAACAAGTATAGTGTGATGTGCATGACTGAACCACTCTGGTGAATCTCGCCTGCCTTGCGCACCTCCCATCAGGTGTTCCTTGGATACTCTTTGAAACCGACTGTCAAGTTGTTGCTGGTGCAGGCAGCATACAAAAAGCTCATCCCAAACCTGCAATTTCTGAAACACTTGAATGGATCTGCGCCTTTCTTATAGCACGGCACTATGTTCAAGAAAGCCAACACTCCAGCGCTCTGAAGAGTGTGCAAGTTTAATTGTGACCCACTTTTGCTTAGGCTTACTTTTTGCTGACAGCTTTACAGTCTTAAACTCAATAAACTCAGGTGAGGGGAGACATTCAATACAAAACCTATTGTTTATTAAAGGAGACAACCATGATGTCAAGGTTTCCCCTCATCATTAACTATTTGCTCAAAGTTGTATTTTACTGATTCAGTGATTTAGTGTACACCTATGCATATTTAGTCTGATTCTGGATAAAACAAAATGTAAAAATTAACACATACATTCTGGAGATGATTGTTAATGAAAAACACTTTTTCTATATAGTCTCACACAAAAGCTTACTGGCAATTAATCATTTTCAAATTTTGTGACAGCCATTTGCTTATTCAAATGAATAAGTGGAGTCTTTAGTCTTTTTAATGTCTTTAGCAGCTCAAACTTCCCACCCACATCACCATGTCACACAGCAGATTCAATTTCACTAGCACACCCACTTAGAAGGAGCCCAGTTCATTGCTTCAATCTGTATTCTATTCATTTTTCATTCTAATTAATAGTAATTTGTGTTTTGTTTACACATTTAGTGTGTGTGAAAGATAATGAATTAAGAATCATGCGTTAATCACCAGAACAAACAAACAGTTTATCCTCTCCTTCAATAAATAACGACTTGTGTCACTAATTACGAGCCTGTCCTCATTATTTCAGTTTGATGTGCCAGCACACCTGACACAGAGACGACACCCATCACCAAAAAGCATGTGCGTTTGCTAGGCGGTGATCAGCATGCTCCCTTGCGCCCTGTGAGATCCGCACTTCATAGGCTGCACAGTGGCGGCACCGTGGGGGTAAGAATCTGGTTCAAACTCACTGTCTTCTAACACACTCACAGAAAGCAGCAAGACATCCGCACAAAAACACTCTCTTCTTCATGTTTTATGTGTGGCTTTGGTTGATGAAATAAAAGTGCCACACATTTTGTTTTGCCTGCAGTGGTGAGGCAAAGGTGAGATGTGGAATAAAAATGGAAAACAGGTACTTTCCGCAGCAAAAGACAACATTTCAGTCACAGGCGCAAATCAAATCCCTCAAGTTTCTTTGTGCCTTTTGTATTTTTAAATTCTCTTTGTAGTAAATCGTATGTGGAATCTGAGCAGTAAGGAGCGATGACAGAGATGCTGAGGAGTAAATTGTCATAAATTTCTTCCACTTACAAGATGATGGATCGCATTCATCAGCACTAAGGCCTCTAATCTAATCAGGTGCGCTCTTTGAGGAGGTGTGCTGCACAGACCTGGGATCAGTGCATGTCTCTGAGCTGCTGCTGCCATGTTCAGGCTGATCTGAGGCCAGAGCTGAGGCAGGATCAGCTGGGCCATTTTCAGAGTCATCTTTCTGATCTTGTTTGTGTTATACTAGAGAAGATAAATGGGCTATGAAGGATGAATTTATTAAAACTACTCCATACAAGTAGAAAACATAATGGCAGCCACTCAGCTAGCCAAATATAACCAGGTAAATGAATAGGTAGCTAATAAAAAAAAAATATTTAGCTTGTTTGCTTGTAAATGCCAACTGTGTAAAATATGCTCTTATTTCATGATTGAGTTGGACTAAGATATATCATGCTTCAGACAAAATCCTTCCCAAAATCCCTCAAAGCCTCAGGAAGATGGTTTCTGGAGAAAGTACAAGAAGTGTTTTTTGTTTGTTTGTTTTTTTCTGCCTATTAGCATTTATGAAAAAAAAGCCTCCGGCTGACCAACTGTTTTCAAGACTAGCTACTATTATATATATGCATTCATTTGCACTTATGGGCACCATATAGAGTGCGGTGGCTGTACAGTCTATTCCCTACAACGCCAGTTTCACTGGAGCCAATGCTATTAGGAGCCTTTTTGGCTTCTCCAGACTGGGCCCACATATAATGACACACTTGAGTTGTTAGGCCTGATGTTGTGCATAGAGCAGGGCCACAGTGTGCAGAGTGCTCATAGAGTATGACACAGGAACATGGACTGTGCTGGAGTGCAGTGTCTTCCCTTCACTCACACAGTACATTTGTTTTCATTAGACAGGATTGGTCAGCAGTCTAAGGCTCTTGTGTCCAGTAATGGACCATGCGATTGCAGTCCTATTATAGACCTGAGCCTGAAATAAATGATATATTGATTTTAAATATTCCACGGTCTTCTGTGTCTCTGAACGGCTATTACTGGCTCAGAGATACAATCTTGTTAAGACATCTTATTTAAAGAGCATTTAAAGCCTTTTCTAAAGAGAAATATGGCCTGTGTTGTATGGTAAGGGCTTGAGCAAGTACAACAGACTGAGCAAACACTGGGCGTGGTTTAAAATTCAATAACAGTGATGATGTCCATCTAATATAATTATGCACTATAGAAGACATACTTTTTCAGTTGGTCCCATTTCCTCTTGTGTCCTTGGGCAGGACACTTGCCAAGCCTTGCCTATGATACAGTATGTTAATGTGGTTGTGTATTTTCATGGCTACAGATTAAGTTTAGTGATACAAGTGACTGAAGAGCCAGTGGTAATTCTCTGGAGCATGCACGGGTACTACAAGGTACTAGGTTAATGTCTCTTTTTTTCTCCTTTGTTTAATGTTTTAATGTTTGTTTGTTGTTAAATTTTTTATTTTTTTTTTTAAGAAAATTTTGGAGCATTGTATGATCTTGTAAATGGGGGTACAGACAGTGTAAAAATGTAATGAAAACAAACTAGACAATGCAGTCAGAATTAATGAAATTATAGAGGCGGCACCCTCCGTACTGTGCAGTGAGACAGAACAGGACAGAAGAGCAAGCCATGCATGCAACTCACAATCACAATCACAATTACTATTTCATTAAGACCTGCTACCATTGGCAGGCTTTCTGTGGCACTGTCGCAAAGGGGCTGGCATGACTGGTAGGGAAGGACAGAGAGGATGAGGAGGGGGCGTAAGGGTTTGGGGCACTGGGGGGAGGGGCCCGTGGGTGAGTGGAGAAACATGTTTTAATTTGGGTCACCTCCCAGTCTGCATGGGGTCGCTCCACACTGGCACCGCTCGCTAATCTAAAAACACATATGTTGTTCTGGGTATCCACCTGAATTAATTGGCCTAATTATTTCTGAGAAGGGCATTATAGACAGAAAGGGGTGAACACCATAGAGATGATTTGTTTGGTGAAATGGACGAGGCTATGCGAGAGTCTCTAGACAACTATATCTACTACAACTACTGCTACTACTCCAACAACTATTTCAACAATCATGCTACTGCTGTCACTACGGCTGCTGGTATCCCTTTTATTCTGGTCTGCTTGACATTCTCCCTGATTAGATTAGTATTAATGCTTTTGAAAAATGAGCTCCAGTATGTTACCAATGCTAAATAGGAGCTTTGACATCACAAGAGGGGTCATTGGACATTTGATTTGAAATACCTAAAAGCAAGCTCAAATGAATTAGCAATGAAAAGACCGAATGGAATTAAAGAGAAAATGACATTCCACATTCTGCTCTAGTACGGAACATTACTATTTGCTTTTAATTGCCCGGGGCGAGCATGACCACTTCAAGCATCACAAAACTACCGCTGACTCAGGTTGCTAGTTTTTGCAGGTGTTGGTGCACTTTATTCATCTCACTCTATGTGTAACTGATTATGTTAATAGGATTTGAACTCAATTTATTCAAGTGCTGATCAATGGCATGCAATCGCTGCTCTTCATGCATTATGTATTTTAATGGAACTCACTTGCTTTATAGCTGAATGGCTAAAGGTTAACAGTCCCAATAGGTGCGACTCCCCAAAGATTAATCTGAACTTCAAACACTTTGCTTGCACCAAAAACGTGTTTATCGCCACCTCACATGAATCATTGGGATAGAGGTAGAAATTATTATCCAAACAAAACTGTGTGAATATGATTAATATGAGGTATTAAAAATTAGTCAGAAGGTCATCAACACACACATATTTTAGGTTTCCATCCTTTTGGGGACATTCATTTCCTGGAGACTGATCCTAACCTTAAAGGCCCACAAAATTGACTCTTATGAGCTTTAAGCCATGCTATAATGTTGTTAACTGATCAAATGCACACCCACAGTTGTTTTGTTTCATTCACACATGTTTGAGAAATCCTGGTTTATTAGTCTGTCTATATCTTAAAAGCTCAAAATGCTGAGTTCCACCTTGTGATGTCATGAAACACTAGTATTCAAGTTAACAGCTACCTTTACCTTTTGTTCAATTGAGACTGGCAATTTGAGGGCTGTTTAAAAGAAGAACTCAGCCTAAATATGCAGGGTTTGTGTCTTAAACATGTGTGAATAAAACAAAACATAACCCCAAGTATATTTGTGATGAGGAAACAACATTATAACATGGATCAGAAAATAGCATTATATAGGCTTTTAAACATAATCACTATTAGTCTAACTTTAACCTAAACCCTAATCTTAACCTATTCTAACCTATGTGATTACATGTTGTTAATTATAAAGGACATAATGGGGACCTTATTTTTGCCCCCACATGGAAGGCAGGTCCCAATAATTTGTGTGAATACAGACATGAGTCCCCTCAATCTTATAAATATGCGAAAAGAAAGAAAAGTTTGTGTGACAGAATCAGACAAATATTAAGTCATTTCACATTTAAA
Source organism: Taenioides sp. WSHXM2023 (assembly GCA_029959045.1). Classification (NCBI taxonomy): domain Eukaryota; kingdom Metazoa; phylum Chordata; class Actinopteri; order Gobiiformes; family Gobiidae; genus Taenioides; species Taenioides sp. WSHXM2023. The sequence goes on along the minus strand of CM057100.1, from coordinate 15,865,603 downwards.
AAGCAAGAACAGTGACAGATGTATCACACTTGCAATAATTACGTTGCCTTAAGTGCGTTTTGATTTGGAAAATGAAATTCACTCCACTGGCAAGATCTTAAACCTTGGTGTGACCAGCTGAATATGGAGGAGATGCTGGCGTCTCGGAGGGCCCTCGTCTCTTTCACTGCCACTCCCTGCTCAATAAAAGTGGCATGCTGTTCCCAAGATGACAATCCCACTGGACTGGAGCACAGAGCGGTAAAGCAGCCTCCGGTCTGTACTAAATCTAGAAGTGGGAGACAGAAGGACATATTCTGAGGGGTCACTTGGCAGCTCACACCATATTGTCTTCGCACTCATCAAAATTTGCCTGTGGCTTTCAGAAATTGACGCTGAGCCACCTATAAGATTACGGGTCTTATTCCGGCAAAAAGAGTGTGTTATAACTCTCTAGTCTTGAGTAGTGAGGCCTGTACAGACATTGCAAAAGTTGTGTATTTTCCAATTGAATAAGGGTACTTTTTAGATTTTTTGTCCATTATTCACATTTTTTCAGATGTTTTCATTTCTATTACTGACCAAAAAGATTACCTGGCTAGCCAGAACCACACGCTTACAAAGTTTACAAAGACGAGTGGATCTGGAGCCATATCCGGTCTTCCTGATTTCAAACGGCATGGCTGACAGGTGGATTAACCAATCAGAGAGACGAATGCTCAGTTTGTGTCAAAAACAAACACGGCTGCTTACACATAAGAAAGGAAAAAATCTACTTGAAGGACTGAGAAACTGTGGATTTTTACAGAATCAACAATCGAAGCACTACTATTTTTTTCAGCTAAAAAACTTCTGAATGGTTCTGAATGTTACAAAAATGTTCGAGAGATGTCTTCTGCATTTGGTTGGATCGTCTCAAGTTTGGACAAAAATTTTTACTCTTTGTGGTCCGGTTCCAGTCCTTCCCTATTCAAACAGAATGTAGAAGGGACGGGCTGGTCAGGCAAGAAAAAAGATATCAGTCAATCAATTTCTCAATGAAGTTGTCTCCAGATCTAGGCTCCAGGCAAAGTCCTGTGTTTCCAAAAAACATAAATATATGTAAACAAACTTGTCCGGTGCGCCATTTATGATGCTCATTAGGTAATCAGATTTGCTGTTAGCTATGACTGAACTTTAGACTGTTTTGATGCCAAATGGCTTTGCTTCTGTGCCCTGTGGCAATGAACGTCGCATAGGAACTCCAAAAGACCCCTTCCCTGTAAACATTAAAATTAAATCCAGAAGGAAGCTGTATCACTATGAGGAAGAGCGGATCTTGGTGTACTTATTAAAAAAAAAACATTTAAAATCTTGAAGTTAATTAGGCTCAGGCAGTCAAGTTTTAGGTTGCATTAAGCCCCATTATCTTTTGTGCTGCTGTTTTAGTGTCACAGTGCTGAAATTGGATTAATGGTAAGATGTATGATTGCTTAGGGAATAGGGGTATTTGGTGGAGGTGAGTGGAGGATTAAAGCTGTCAGAAATTCACTTAGTCGACAGAAGCTCCCAGACTTGAAACATGACGTATAACCTGTAAAAAAGCACTTGCCTTCAACACGCCTCAAACTGGGCTCAGCCGGTTTTAACTGGCGCCATCAGTCTCCTCCAGGTAATGCAATTAGATGCCACTAATATCTTGGGATGCTCTTCAAACTGCAAATGCACTTTTGCTAAATAGCATACGCAGTAATAACCAGTGACAGCACTCAGGCAGCCCAGATTGAAAAAGCTTTTGCCTGTGATTGGGTCGAGTAATTGCACATGCTGAATATACTCCCCCTGATAGAATTCATGGGTCGAAAAACAGATGTTATCCATATTCACAGCCTTGTTTGCTTTGCAGCAAAACAATACACTCAAGTACTCTGATTCTGGTAAAACATGCCCACAGAATGAAAAGCAGGCATGATGTTCTAGATCAGCGGTCCCCAACCTTTTTTGTCCCACGGACCGGTTTAATGTCAGACAATATTTTCAGGGACCGGCGTTTGAGGTGTGGCGGATAAATACAACAAAATAATATGATATGACCTGCATGAAAACCGTGGTATTTTCTAAACATAATAATAAACACGAATCCACTCTACCTGTTTGCTACTACAGCCGGTCGCCGCATATTATGCAGAGTGGGCTTGGTGCGTGGGAATCTCCCGTTGGGATAAATCCGTATTTTAAGTAGGACTCCTGATATTGTCTATTAAATGTAGCTTTCTTTTTCTTGGAAGTCGTAGGCTCCTCTTCTGTCTCCTGGATGGGCCTTTTCCCCTTCGCAAAGAAACTTTCCAAAGACGTTTGTTTTTTACTCATTTTGCTAGCTCCTGGGTTTCATTTTAGCTGTAACCTATCACGTGACCGAGAAGAGCGCCTAGACCTGCGTCAAGAGTGACATAGACGGATGTAACAGAGAATCGGGTAATTTTTCAAAATAAAACATCTTTCAGATTCCGAAATAAATAAAACGGAAGTATTGTAAGTTATTTATTCTTTCTGTGCGGCCCGGTACCGAATGACCCATGGACCGGTACCGGTCCGGGGGTTGGGGACCACTGTTCTAGATAAGTACTGTGTCTATATAAACTGCAAAATGTCTTTCTAACTCATGCTAAGGCACTAGCCCTTTCTTGCAACAATAAAATCTCCTTAAGTAAACATTAAAGTAAATGTCTTAAAGGTAATGATCAATTCAAATACACATAAAATCTGACAACAATACAGCTAATCTTGTATTAAATGCAAGTGAGGTAAGGTTTATAACAAATGATTTTACAAAATCAAACAAAAATATGAAAACAAAGATGAAAAGTAAAAAAAAAAAATAAAAAAATCAGGCTCTATGGAAGTCAATTCAGAACTGATTCCATTTTATGAGGGCCAGATCTTCAGCTGCTCCTCTTTGAATTTGCTAAAACTGACAACAGTAGAGCAGAAACAGGTTTAATAGCCATCAGTCACACATTAGGCATTAGGACAGGATATAATTGTTTATTGCTTATAATAATCAGTCAATCAATCAAACTTTATTTGTATAGCACTTTTCATACATTTGAAATGTAGCACAAAGTGCTTCACATGCAACAAAAAAATGACAATGATTAAAAACAACAGCAACCCCACCCCCACCCCATTCTTTCATCAATATATACAGCAATTTAGACAGAAACATAAAACATAAAGCTCCTAAAGGTTATAGCTAATAGTAATCATTATTTTTGACTAGAGAATGAGTCTCCATGTCTGGAGATCCGGTCATCGAGGCCCCTGCCTTCGACTGCCGCCCAGATCTCCCTGCACTGGCCCCCTATGAATCCTCCTGCGGGTGGTGGGTCCACGGGAGGACGGCTCCACCTCGCTCCTTCGGGCTGTGCCCGGCAAGGCCCTGTGAGGGAAGGCCCGGCCACTAAACGCCCGCCATCAAACGCCCACCCCAGGCCTGGCTCCAGGGTGGGGCCCCGGTAATGCCAATCCGGGCGACGTAACTGGCCTCGCTGTGTCTCTGATTATAGGGGTTTCTGAACCGCTCTTAGTCTGACCCATCCCCCAGGACCTGTTTGTCTTGAGTGACCCTACCAGGGGCATGAAGCTCCCGACAACATAGCTCCCGGGATCATTTGGGCACTCAAACCCCTCCACCACGTTAAGGTGGCGGTTCAAGGAGGGGATACAAGCAGCAGAAATGAGTTTTCTCCGCAGAGTGGCTGGGCACTCCCTTAGAGATAGGGTGAGGAGCTCAGTCACACGGGAGGAGCTCAGAGTAGAGCCACTGCTCCTCCACGTCGAGAGGAGCCAGCTGAGGGGGCTCGGGCATCTGTTCCAGATGCCTTCTGCCTCCTCCCTCGGGAGGTGTTCCAGGCATGTCCCACCCGGAAGAGGCCCTGGTGAAGACCCAGAACACACTGGAGGGACAGTGTCTCTTGGCTGGCCTGGGAACGCCTTGGGGTCTCCCCAGAGGAGCTGGAGGAAGTGTCCGGGGTGAAAGAAGTCTGGGAGACTGCTCAGAATGCTGCCCCCACGACCCGGCCCCGGATAAGCAGAAGAAAATGGATGGATGGATGGATGGAGAATGGGTGTGGAACAAGCCAGGTGAACCAGTGAGTAAAAAAACTGACCTTTTTATAAAATGAAGACAAAATATAAGAAGAAAAAAACAATAATGCTATTTTATCTTGATAAAATGCTCATAATGATAATAAATAGGGAGCCATTTGGGAAAGTACTTCACTGGGAGCCATCCAAAAGAACCAAATCTTTGAAAAGAGCCAAACTGCCTGTCACTATTATATTTCAGTTCAAAGCTGCTATTAAACATCTCCATGGTATGTACAAATAACCTTACTGCATACACCTTCTTCCCTTCCTCTACAGTTAGATTTTTGTCTTTATTTCAGCTGACAAAAAATGGCTCCAAGGGATTATATGTCTTTGCTTTGTCATTCACATTTAGATTGCAAACCGCCTACAGTGGCTCAGGAGTAGCTGGAGGGAATCCTCAAGGTTGTCAGTCCAGCTCTGCCAATGCTTTCTGGTAGCAGTCACCCACGTAAGAAAAAGACAAGACCCACAGCCATCTTTCTCACAGCACAAATGCTCATAAGTGCATTGTCAAAAACTGCCTTGGGTCTACACAGACATTGTGCATTCAGAAAAGTTAATTGAATCATTGTAATCTCATGCTTAAATCATCTCCCTTGTTGGATTAACAGGCATATCAAAGAAAACAATGCTATAACTAAACATGGCTGATCAGTTGTGAAGATACACACACAAAAAGACAGAGGGATTGGCTTGCATTAACACAACAAATCTTCCAAAGGATTATCCCGGCTACAAAATATTTTCATGTATGGTTAAGTCACTCTCCATGAATGAGAGTGTCTACTTTCTTTGTACTATAGACATGCAGTGCATGAACTGGTATCATTTGAATAAGATGTATGTAAAATCCCTCAATTGTCCAGGTAGAAATTCAATTTGTTAACTGGACAAAAGTTTATTTGGTCGAATACGTTTCGCAGCTCATCCAAGCTGCTTCTTCAGTTCTGGTCAGACGCTGGTGGACACTGCTTTATATCTGCCTGACGGGAGGAGCTAACTACAATTAAAGTACTCTGAGACTACCACACCTATTTGTTTACAGTTTCTGTTAGTTAGGTGGGCCTAATAAATATGCAGTGGGAGTGGAGTGTAGTTAGCATAACGATTCAGGGCCATAATGGGTGTTTTCACACCTCTGGACCTGACCTGGCTGCCCTATTGTTTTCTTTGTTTGTTTTGATTTAGGTTTGAGCATTGAGTTGTAGATGGGAGACAGATGATGTCTGAGACCTCCATTTCTGTTCAAGGAAGGATGCTCTTTCTTGACAAAAATAGCCTCTTTAACTCTCCTCTCAAACCAGTTCTTTTCTCTGGCCAAGATCTGGACCTCACTGTCCTCAAAGGAGTGGCCCGTGGCTTTTAGGTGGAGATGTACGGCAGACTGAGGTCCACTCTGGCTCTCTCTTCTGTGTTGGTACATCCTCTTGTGAAGTGGCTGTTTTGTTTCTCCAATGTAGCGCTCACTGCAGTCTTCACTACACTGAATGGAGTAGACCACATTGCTTTGTTTGTGGCTCGGTGTTTTGTCCTTGGGTGGACCAGTTTCTGTCTTAAAATGTGGGTTTTCAACAAAGAGAACTAAGAAACAAGACAACAGAGAATCAGAACCCAGGAGAAAGGGTGTAACTATTCCTTACCTGGCTGGTGTTTCTGAAAAACTACGAGGATTTTCAGACAACATGAAATCCCAGTGAGGTGTGGATGAGCCGTGAAACGTATTTGACCAAATAAACTTTTGTCCAGTTGACAAATTGAATTTCTCTTTTTGCCATTGTGAATAAGAGAAAAGGAAGAAAAAGAACCCCAATTGTCTGGAGCATTAAACATTAATAAACTACATTCCCCCATTATGACTAATTTATGGAGTGCACTAAAAGTCTGACTGTATCAATGGAATTTGTAACTGAGAAACTTCCAAATCCACAGGGCACCAACATATAAAATTATCTATACAAGAAGACATACTTGGCCACTTTATAAGAGTAGTTTTACATTGTCTATAAGGACTGTGCCTGTTTTGCTTAGAATGAGAAAGAGCTTTGGTCCAACAGAAATGAGCTATTCGTTTGTAGTGTATTATACAATACTGCAGTGTCAGGAAAATATGACATGTTTACTTGCATTTTGAAAATATCTGTTAAGATTTCAGGTACAGCAAATATATAGACTGCTGTCATTGTAAAAGGCGTATTGATTATTCTTGTGCAACCTTAGCAGAAATGATCAATGCCCTCTATATTGTTTTGGTTTGGAAAACAATTAGCACAAATACTGTATATATTGATGCTCATTAAACCTGTGAAATCTAAAACAAACAGCTTCAACATACATTTTAATTTTGTGCTTTGCTGTTTTTAAACACCACCATCTTGTTTCATAGAGACAGTGTAACAGTAGTCCAGGATCAGGGGGTCTGGGCATTGTTTTGCTTGTTTGCTTTACTTACATTCATGAATATAAAGAATAGCCTATGTATGAGTATGAGCCCGGATACGTAATGAAGTCTGATGGATATGAGTGTGGAAAGTTGTTTCTAAAGAAAGGGGCAGTCTGCCAATAGACAATAGTATGCACCAGGGACACTCGGTTACCCTCATTTCTGTCTGCCTGCTGGCTCAATAGGAGTCCATCTTAAATGAGTTACACTTGGGATCAGATACCTCAGTGGGGAACCCTTCTGCTTTTAATTTAAAGTCAACTAATAGCTTCATTTATTTGTAATTATCAAAATATTACACTTTACAAAAGGCACTAAAGCAGCCTTCGTTTCCACTGCTGGCTCTCTTTAATGGATGTTAATTCATTCTCCTTGTTAGGCCAATTCCCCAGCCGGATGAGGTGACAGAGTTTTAGTCAAATTGAATTAGCCTCTCTGTGGCACACTTGTCTCACCCCCTACTGGCCCAATTTTTTCCTCCTGTGTTTTTCTTTGTTTTTATTACCAGTTTCTGTGTTTCCTATCCCTGGCTTCCCGAGCTGCTGCACACTGGCTCTAGACAGCAGTTCTACGTAGTATGTCTACAGCACATGTAAATGTCTCTGGCACTTGATGTTTGGGAAAGAAAAAAGAAACTCCCTAAGTGCTCAGACAGATGAGAGGCAAGAGTCTTCTCTTTACTGTGAAAAGTGTGTCTTCTCAATGTGCATTGGCTTTTTATGTTTTGCTTTCAAAGTTGTCAAGGACAGTTAGTTTTGGAGGGATCTGTAATCTTAAGGGTACATTTGTGAGGCTCACATTTTGGAATATAAAATAAAAGTTGACTCACTGAATTTTGGCGCTTTGTCTTGGACCTAGTTCATTCATATATTCATGTAGTTGTGCTTCCCAGATGTGAGTGTTTGGTTTCTATTCCAGCAGATTTGGGTATTGTTCACTAAGGGCTGACACAGAACCATATTCAAAATGGAAAGGAAATGCAAAAGAAACAACAGCGACATAAAAAGATTTTGAATTAATCATCAAAATCCTTCTTCCTCATATTCCTCATCTGCAACAACACCAAAATCCTTAAATTAATCTCCCAAACAAAACATACAATCACTGCATAGGTGCAATTTCTTTCTCACAGAAAATATGGGTTCTTGAAAAGATCCAAGTCCATCACTGCTTTCACAAGGTCAAATGTTACACCCACAATAAGACAGATAATAGTGGCACTAGAAATCTTGAAATTGCCTGTCCAAATTTAACAGCCGAACCGTGGTAAAGGACAAGTGTCTGTTTTGTCCCATGACATGCCATGTTGGATTTGAAACGGCAACATTTCCAATCGGAATAAGATTTGCTTGGGCTTAAGGTCAGAGGTAAAGAGAATATAGGATTATGATTTAGGCTGTAGGATTTAAAGGTCGGAGAGGTTGGGGTTTTGGTTAAGAACGCACTCTTAGGTTGGACGGTGAAGCGCCCTGCCCATCTCAGACCTGGATTATCAGCAGTAAAGCCATTAGAAAGAGAACACCAGATGACAAATAGGCCGGGATCATGCTGAGTATTCATCTGCTGCATTTGTCTGAGTGACAAAGTATTTCCTGCTGTCAGAAGGGTCATCTTACAGGGTTACCAAGCACCAAGCCCGAGCCAAGGAAAGCAACTGTCACACCTGGTTTTGGGTGGGTATGTTTAGAGCAGTATAAGTGTGGTGACAGAGAAGAGAGATGGAATAATGCAAGTGTGTTATAGTCTGTATAATAACAAAAGTTCGGTATTATAAATAAAGGTCAAACCCTTCTAAAGGCTACAAAATACTTGTAATACTCTTTACGTTATCTGCTTTTTCAAAAAAAATAAAATTTCAGTCATTATTTATTTCAACCAAACTAACCTTTTTGATGGGGGTCCATCCATGGGGATTGTAATGTTGTTTCCTCATTACAAACATACCTGGAGTTATGTTTTGTTTCATTCACATACATTTAACACTCAAATCCTGCATATTTAAGCTGAGTTCTTTCAAACAGAAAACTCTCTGTTCCACCTTGTGATGTCATGTGGTAATACAGAAGTGCTCCAGTGTGTTTTTAAACTCCATACACCTTCACTAGAATCATTTGGATGATTCAAGCCCTTGAATGCCCAGTCTCTACTAAAAAGGTAGCTGTTGACTTGAAAACTACCACTTCATGACATCACAAGGTGGAACATTTTGAGCTTTGCGGATGTAGACAGGCTAATAATAAAGGGTTACTCAAGCATGTGCTCTATGTAACTTTTCTGATGGGGGTCCGCTTGACATTCCACTTGTATGATCAGCAATTTGGCCTAATGGCTTCACATGCTTGTCTCCATGGATATGTTTAATGCCATACTGCAAAACATTTGAGAAAATGAGAAACAACATTTATATGGAGGCTATTCACTAGAAAAGTCATATAGGGCACATTAAAATCCATTTATAACACTTGTCTTATCTGATTGGATACTCAAATCATTATTATCAAAAATTAGGATACATAAAAGTAAAAAAAGGGTATTTAAGGAGCATGGTAGTTGAACTTCTCTATCTCTTGTTTGTGTGGCAACATTAGGTAGAAGTTTCTAGCTGTCTGTGTTGCTATGAAGACATCTATTTACTGCATCCCACTGAGGCCAGGCTGACATTGTCCAGGGGGAGACTCACCGCCTGCGTTTTCTCTCTCTGCGTGTTTCAGAAGCCAGCGACATGCTCAGTCCTACACTGACAAGTGGATAAAACTCTACAACTTAACCGGAGAGACTGGACACCTCTGGCAATCTCTTTGTTGTGTCTAAAAATAGCCTTTCCCAATAGCCTCGCTTGGAAAAAAACGCACAGGCACGCTTCATTATTTCATTACAGCAACACTCCCTTCCATCTTGATTTACATGAAGATGGGGGAGTAATTTTTTATCATGGTGGTAGAAAGCTGTGCCCAATCCCCAGCAGAATGACAGAAACACACGAAGATGCAGTGCCCCCTCCAGAGGCCACAATGATCTGATGTTATCCCTGTTTTCCCTCAAGCGTTAAAGCATGTACGCCTCGTGTCAGTGAGACCTGGGCTGCCAAACAGAGCCTTCTCAGTCACCATCTTTAATAATGTATCAACAAGGAAGATGGAGTTTAATTTAAAATGAATCCAGGATTGAGTCTTTCATCATCTCGCTCAGACTGGGAGCTGGGTCCGCTTCTTGACGCTTCATTTTGCCCATATGTAAAAATAAACCTGCTTATGCACAGTATGGGTATACATCCCAAGGAACCATGCATAATACAGTGCTTTTCCCTACTGACCAGGCAGAGTGGTACCAGATGCCACAGACCAGATTTCCACCATCATTCAAAAAAAAAATAAAATAAAATATATATATATATATATATATATATATATATATATATATATATATATATATATATATATTATTATTATTATTATTATTATTATTATTATTATTATTATTAATAATAATAATAATAATAATAATAATAATAATAATAATAATATATGTGTGTGTGTGTGTATCTACACATTGTTCTTCAGTAATAATATCTCTATTTGTTTTCACTTTGCCAGGTTTCTGATGACATTGCAACATTCTGTAGCCCTACCATATTGAATACAGTAAAAACTGAATATTGGTTTATACCCACCTATATATATATTTTGTATTACTACATTTAGATATTTTATTTTTACTTGTATATATGCATTTGTATAATTGTGCCTTATTTGACACCAGACTCTTGCTATTTTTGCTACTTACATTGAATGTATTATTACCATTTATATTGCTGTTCTTTGTTATTATAATATATTGTGATGTGTGAGTTACTGTGTCTAAATAATTTCCCTTGTGGATCAATAAAGTGTGTCTAAGTCTCTAAGGTCATATGCAGATTTCTGTTGTAATACAGTGAGTTCTTTACACTAGTCGCTAATAGAAATGATCAGGTTCAGTTTTTGCATTTACCTTTTGGATATTTCAGGTACAATGTAATCAAACTGTCTCTTGCCCCCCATCTGGGAGTATGGCATCACCACAGTCTAGAATCTGAAAACGGCCAGTAGGCGAATACAGTGCTCTGGCTTCATTGTGGCTAATCATATAACAGCAATTTTATGCATTTACCTCTTTACCTCATGATAGCAAACTGAACATGGTAGGTACAACAGTAGTCTGTTGACCTACATGCTATTCCCATGGTTATTTCAGAATTCGTGTCACATGATTGCATCACAGAAGAAAAGCACAAAAAGCAATTTCAATAAATTATTCTGAAAATGTCATACTGTCCTGAATGAAAATTGAAAATTAAAATGAACAAAGGACAAAATACAAGGACTTGCTTCCCGGTGTAGCTTGGAGCCTTGTAGACAGGAAGTAGTGGTTAGCAGACAACACACTCACTGTTCTTTGAATACAAAAAACAAATGATAACACTGTTTCAACAAATACAGGAACAAATGCAAAACCGCATCTCCCTGCACCTCCCCAGGGAGAGCCGGCGACTTGTCACTTGAACTATTGGTGACCTGATTGACTTGCCCATTTCTTTGGCACCAATAGTGGCCACAGAGCAATATCTGACACATGGGAAACCAAGGCTCTTTGTGGTTAATAGCATGGAGTTCTAGGATTAAAGATTTAGTGTAGACTCCTATGGGTCAAGGGAAATTACCGAGGGAATCTCCCATCTTAACTTGCCTTATACAGTATATGTATGATGAGGGTATGAGCGACACAAATTTGCCTGTTAGATTTATACTTTTGATATAATGTATTCTTGTCTGATTATTCTCTAGTCTACACAAGGTACAACTAGCACAGAATCTCTAAACTCTTCTACATTTTGTTTGACTCCAGAAGGGACTGAAACTGGACAAAAAAGGGTGAAAATCCTCTGTCCTAACTTAAGATGGTCCAACCACAGCTGCTAATTTGCAACATGTGTCTCTGAAATGCGGAAGACATCTCCTTTCCAATATTTGTGTAACATTGAGAACAAAATATACAACTCATTTGACCTGACATAAGTAATAGTTTGGTGCTTTGATTGATGATTCTGTAAAAATCCACTCTGTCCTTTTATTCTGTTCTTTCCCCTTTTTTACATGAAACCGCTATGTTTTTGACGAGAGCGGACCATGCATCTCTCTGATTGGTTAATCCGCCTGTCAATTACTCCCTCTGAAATCAGGGAGACAGGATACAGCTCCAGATCTGCTTGTCTTTGTAAAGTTTTGTCAAAGCATGCGGGAATAGGAAGGCTGGGCTCTTTGTTTTCCTGTGATCCCCAGGTTACAAAAATTCAGGCTAGTTTTTTTTTTTTTTTCATAGGCGTATTTAATCATCGTGACACTCCTCCCCCCAAATATGTTATCTATGTTCGATGTACACATTGATGAGGCAGCCCACAAAAGTCCTTTCCCTGTGGAATTGCATTGGCCCGTTCAATGTTATTCGCTATACACGAGTGTTCTTTGAGAGGAGGGGCAGGGGAGGAGGGTCAAGCAAATGCGGTCCGCCTGCATGACCTTAATCACTTCCAGGTTCATCTGGGCTCGGATTTCACTAGTGTTGCCTTATTTCAGGTCACTGCCTCAAAGTCGAAGTAGGGCACAGTCATTATCGCGGGGAGCATAACACAATCATCCCCACAATACAATAGGGTCGGCGCAATTCACTCAAGTGTTGTCCATTACCTCCAGGCTCCAGACACATGCGCTCGCACTATCTTCAACAGACACGGCTTCTATGTTTGGAATAAGTAAGTAATGTGGATGCAACCTGGCTGCTGCTTGAGGAAAACATATTGACTGCAAAATAAGGGAGGAGAACTGATTTAAAATGAATATAAAGGTGTAGTGGTAATCCTATAGGCGGGGAAGAAGCAGGGAAGTAGAGAAAAGGTAATTACAGTGAGAATTGATAGAGTTGTGGAGATGTTGCTGTTTTACTATTTTTTAGATGTTTTAAAAAACTGAGAGTACATGTACATCAAAAATAACTGTATTCACGTATAGTTACTTTTTTCATTTTGTGGTATTCAGAATGCAGTTACTTTTGTAAAATCAAAGGAATACATTACGGTCTTTGATCATGTAATTTAGGCTTTAGACTGCGCAAAATAGACAACTCAGCTCTTGTGGTGAGTGCATGTATGATTTTTCCATTAGTGATAGGAAATGCTTTAAAAACAGTGAAACAAATATAAGGCTGTTTTTAATACTATATTTTGTCTTTACACCATAATTTAAATGCAGCTCGGTGCAAAAGTATTCCAAGTAGACAGAATATAGTACTCTGATTGGACCATATATCAGAATACGCCAAGCCTGGATAAATCTGGGCACTGTATCACTACAAGCTGATTTGAGATGACAAAAGCAGAAAACATCATTTGATTTTGATGATTGGGGCAAATAAAATTGCAAGAAATTGTACTAATGATTATTATTACATAAGGAGTAAAAAGCAATAGGACGAGTGGATATTAATTATTCTTTTACAGGTAAGACAAAATACTGCATGTTTTGAAATTGGGTTAGTACATATCTTTTGAATGGGAAAATGTCAAACCAAAAATCATTACCCTCAATTATCCAAAGGCAGATGAAGCTTTTTAAAAGTTGATTATAGCCAAGATATTAGCCCAAAAAGAGTATTTGAAGGAGCATCAATTTTCCCTCGAAACGTATACGCCTCTGTACCGCAGCTCTATCACTTGATAATGACTGCCTGACCAGCCGTGCAGGACTGAGCGCTATAAAAGAAAGTGTCAAAAAGATATGTAATAATGTGTGACTGATGTGCCGAGATACTTCTTTTACTGAAGACTGCATGCTCATAAATCCTTTAGAACCATCGGCGAATATCACACGCATTATTTAAGAAGACTTCAAAACATCTCTGAATTTTGGCATCCTTTTATGTTCAAGACTCTGCTTATAGCCCTGCATTCTCCTGAAATAGAAACTGAGAGTAATAGCTGTAATTTACTATTGTTATGAGGGGAGAGTGGAACTCCTTAGCTGATGTCAAAACTCTGTTAAGGGTTTAGACATGTTTGCTTGTTTGCAAAGGAGATTAATACACGCGCAGAGACACAGGTAAAGATCCAACCATTAGCAATCCCATCACTGACGTGCATTAGTGTTCTGCTGCTCACTCCCTATTTGTCATGGCTAATGATGCATGCCACTGTTGTTCATTGGAAACCATATTCAATACATGACACTGCATACAAGTCTATCACGTCGACAATATGGACCCGTGTGAATATTCTAATGCTGATCCTGTAATACATATCAATGAATGCACAACAAGATGATACAACCACAATGTTTTCGATTTTTAAGTGGAACAAAGCCCCCTCAAAGGGATTTAAGAGGAACCCTTGAGGGTTACAGTGCTTCACACTCCCAGAAAAGGCAAAGGTTAAAACTAGTTATGTAACACACTGTGTATACATGCAGTCAATACTACAAGTACTTGTATTTGCTCAACCTGACAATGTATGACAAATTGTCATCCATTAAACAAGAAATGCCAGCATCAATTATTCCAGCTTTTGCTCCTTAAGTGTGCGGTAGAAAGGGAACTTGACCCTCTCCGTAGTCTGAGGAGGTCAGCGCACTGTTCCAAAGTGTTACAATTAGCCTCCAGAGCATTGGGCCTTTCATAGTGTCATCACACATACACTAATGGAGATATCACTCATTGCTTGTCACGTGTGCCTTAAATGGCTAGTTGAAGCCATGGCTCTTGGAAATGCTGTGATTAGTGTGGTTGGACAGTGAATTTCACACAACGATGTTTGGCAATGATCAGGAATTAGTCGACATCTACTTGAAACGGTTTTGGTTGGTCTGGGGTTACTGTCAGGATGAAAAAAGCAATTGTCTGCGTCTCACGATTATCCCTACAAAAGCCTATAATCTGCCTGAAAGTACTTAAAGAGTCAAGCAGCAAAATAAACAACGTTGATTATGGTTGCTCACTGTTCTTTTTTCTGTTAGTGGACCAGGCTGGTGGGGGTAGGACACAAGGGGAGGGACGCCTAGCCTTGTATTGAGGGGTTAGAAGCTAAAGTTGTGCCTTCTCCCATTGGCTCCATCTGCTTGGGCAAATGTTAAGGCAGGCTAAATACCCCCTGAGTCCTGTGTTCAAACCAGATTATCGGCTATTCAAAGGAGGCAGATGAGCATCTTATCATCTCCCAATCTCATTTACCAAGGCAAAGTCAAGAATTGTGGAGAAGGATTATCGGGATTAGGGCAGACAAAGGCACGGCATTCAGAGAACAAGATCTTAAAATGGTCTTTAAGGTTGGCCACCTTTGCTTACAAACTTACAAACATGCAATGGTTGCATCTTGTCATGAAAAGGCTCTTAATAATACTGCAGCCTGATATGCAATTCTATGGGCACCCACTCATTCAATGAGATTCAAGCTAGTGTATTTCTTTATGTTCATTTCAAAATACATGTATAACCTCCTTCCTAAAAATTTCACTTCCCACCAGAAGGCATGTCATGTACAGGGTAATCTAATGATATTTTAAAAAAATGGCCTCTGTTCTTCTTGATAATTATAGTTGTGGGAGGTGGGATTAATATTTGTTCCTCATGTAAAGCAGGCCAAATCCTGTGATTATTTCACAAAGTAGGTGGGACAAAGGATAAATCCAGAACAAATTCCAACTACAGTTTAGAGAGTCTAGTTCTGAAATAAATAACAGGCAGTTTTGTTCACTGTATCCTCTATGACTAAAACTAAATCTGATACTACCATCATTACCGCCATAAGTAAAAGTAACAGTGGTGGTAGTAGTAAAATGGAGCTGCTGGTGGGATCTTGCAGAGGTGCATACAGCCATTTTTCTATCATAGGCAAATCTGAAAAAATATACTTTTTACTTGGGTAGCAGTGATGAAAGTAACGGTAAAATTCTATAGCTCTGAAGCAAAAGCAGTTGTATTGTGGACATAATATGTTGTAGCAGCAGTTTACTTTTGTATGAAACGGCTTCTTTTTTATCCAGGTAAAACATCTTGTGTAATACCCTTTCAAAGAACCCACTCACATACACACACAGCCCATAGCTACATCTCTGTTCAGCAGTAATGACCTCTTGTGAATCCTCTTCCTTTTCACAAAGTAGGAAAGTTGCCTCTCCCTCTCGCCTCATATGTTTGTTGCACAGTACCAGCGACTACTGTTTTAGATCACACTTTTAACAAGGAACAAACAATTGTACTTGCAATCGATGCTGCTCAGATCCGCACTACACAGTCACACCTCGTTTAATCAACACAATTGTTTTCAATGAAACAATCTCTGGGCTGTGGAGCTGTAGTCGGTGTCTCAGAAAGCACCACTCTGTGGGCTTCCACACTGATTTGATTGTTGCACACACAAAGGTAGCTCGACCACCGCGGCTATGGGGCATGATTGAATTATTCAGTTTGGCAGAGATTTGGCAGCAATTGTGCAGAGTGTTGCCTTGAGTGGAGTGCAACAGGAAGACAGCGGTGTATTGTTTCCCCTGCACCAGTGCACAGAACAGCACATGCATAAATAGCCCGATGCTTAGACAGACTGCAGCGCCCGAGGACTGAATACATGTACACGCTACCTGCTCACATAATTGACCAACAGCTCCCCGCAGACTCCCCAAACATACATTTTTAAAGGGTTTAAGAAATAGCACTAGACTTGAAGCAGTTAGTGAAGAGTGTCTGTTATCATGAGGCTGAATTGGCAAGTATGTTAAATTTAAGTCAGTAGTTCTCAAATTGTGATGTCGCTGGAAGAGTTTGATAGCAATGTGGAGCTGCATGTACTAAAGGTTTTTATGATGTGGTCTAGTCATGTGGTTTTGGCATTGCTAATACATAATGGTGAAAGCTCAAGTAACAAAGTCTCACCTCAAGTTTAACTAGGTTTTTAATTATGCATATTTTAAATGGATATAACAATTACACTCAACAAACTGAGAAGCACTTCATTTGGACTGAAATAATGAAGGAACTGCAGAGGAAGTACAAATACAATCTGGAGCTGGGTGTCACAAGTGAAGACTGTCCTTAGAATACTGCACTATTTATTGTGTACTATTTGCACGGATGTGAAAAAAATATTTTGTGTGAATGTAAATAGTATACCCTTTCTAAATGTAGGGCTTTCTTACATGTATTATAGACATACAACTTCAGCAATGTTAAATCATTGAGTTAATGATTCAAAATTTCTAATAATTACAAATATATTTTCCAGGTCATTCTGTTTTTTCTCATTGTCTTTGTAATCTGCTCCTTTTCCAGCTATATCATTACATTAGATGTAATCAAACTTGGTCCATACAACTAGCATTCTGGGCTATTAGGTGAAATAGAATATGCACTCTCATGAATCAATATGTCATAAAAGTCATATCTTTCCTTGTCGGTAACTGAACCACAGGACATCCATTTAAAACCATTTTACTGATCATAAAATAACCCTTGGACGGCGCAGTACAGAGCAGTGCTTTGGACCTACAAATTCTAAACACAGTTCCCCATAGAAAACCATTTTTTCTTTTGTTTATATCTTTGACTCTTTGCTCCAAGTCGATGAGAAATCAATTTATCGCCCACACTATTGCTGCGCGCAGTCATTAATGCTTTGGTGTTGTTGTAAATTTTTATTTTTATTTCTTCCTTTATTCAAAAAGATTCCATTGCCTAATTATGTGAAACACCAAAAATGCACTGTTTATCCTGTTCAGAAGAGAGATAATTTACCTTATGTTTCACCATACTCCCTCTCTCTGGTACTTTCTTTTTAGCCATTCGTTTAGTGGGTTTACATTCCTCTAATAATAGCTCACTGACATTTCCGCTATAAGGGAACGCTCTACTTGTGAGTGCACCATTTTCTCAAATCACCAAGGACACATGCCCCAAGGGAACTGATTAGCACACTCTGGTTTTAAAATGTGAAATAACTTTGATAAGCAATTAAACATTTTCTGTTGTCTCTTTCCTACTGCCTTTGTTTCTTGCCTTTCAAGTCAGTATTTTCAATTTAACTGCTTCGTTTCATAGAATCTAGCTCCTGGCATCCATCGTCTTCTCAAATCTGTTTGTGCACTACTGTAGATCATAATAGCAGGGTTATCATTATCAAATGATCATTACTGAAGCTCACGGAGGGGAAGCAAAGAAAGTTGTGTTGTTCCAAAAAAAGCTCGATTCTCTGCAGTAGACTTCAAAGGCAGTGCTTTTACTCAATTTCCATAACTATTTTCTATGAGACATTTGGTCCTAATGAGCTATAAATCTAAACTGCAACTTTTATTCCATGAAGTCAGGGGCATTATTACAATAAAACACTGAAATAAAAAGTGGATGAGTTTTGGGAACTCTTAAGAATAAGTCATAAAGTACTACGGAAACATTAATAATATAAAAGCAATGAAAAATATTCGATCTAGTTATCCAGGTTGGTGCTTTCGGAGCCAAAAAATCTGTTACAGTATTTGTTTTATTCTGAACACTACGTAACATTATAAGTACAAAAAATATATGTCAGAAATTGTGTTCCATGAAACATCAGTTACAATAAAATACTAAACTGTGTTTTTTAAAGGTGCACTGCGCAACTTTTCTGGTGGAAGGTCCACTAAGTACTTGTCTCCATGGAGATGTTATTGCTTTGGCTGGAATGCTCTATGGTATGACCTTAAACATTTCCATCTAGCATTTATTCATTATGGGTGTTTCTATTGATAAAAAATATAATAATTCTTTCTGTGAACAGGGGTGTCTCTCCACAGATCTGAATTGTAATGTGGCGTAGTGCTGTAATCTGCTTGTCTTTCTTGTGGTAAATAGGTTTAATCTATACTGTGGAACATTCTAGACAAAGCAACAACATTTCCATGGAGGCAAGTAGGTGATGAACCCCTCACTAGAAATGTTACGCAGTGCAGCTTTAATGTAAATATGTAAGTACAATAACCGAATACTTCCTCTTAACTTTTCTTGAGGAAATGTAGAAGTTGGTTACAAACTAGCATAAATGCACCATTGTTTTATCCTCATTAGCAGATGTGTTTTTGCATCTGGCTATCGCAGTGTAGTCAGTGTAACATTTAGCACGAACCAACATAAATATATTTAAATCTGGATGTATAGTCAAAATTCTGTTAAGCATATTTTGGGATGTTTAAATTTGTATTCTTTATAATTATTACCTTTTCAGAAAATGATATACAAAGTTTTCCAGGATTTTTCTCTTCTGAAATGAGCCAATTAATGGTGTCTATAGCCAGGGGTGTGCATGTGTTCATAGGCTACAGTTGTGTTGACCTGTGCTATATTTGAACAGCTCACTGTACAGTCGAAGGGAAAAAACAAATGATTCTTGCACGAGCCCTAATGTGTTTCACCTAATTACCGTCTTACTGCTGGTGCAAAGCTCATCCATTAGACCGAGTCCGGAAAACACCATTACCCAACACTGACTGTTGTTGTGAAACTAAAATGCAATGAAAAAGACTCCAAAATATGCCATACAATGCAAAAGACTTTTAATAAATTTTCCAGAAGCGCACACATACATTAACAAAACATTTACAGTTTTCTTCCACTTGGCAAATCAATTACAAAGATGTAAGGTGCATATTTTTTCACATTGAAAAAGTGAGGTGTCTAATTTCCCTTTTTACGTGATTTCCCCCTAAAGATCAGGCAAATCTAATCATTACACAGTGCTATGTAGACTGCACACTGTGACTCCTACGCAGTAGTGAATACATCTTGATATCATAATTACATGTATATACCTCCCTCAATAATAACAACCTGTCGTGTTGCCAAGGCCAGGCTAGTGAAATAAGAGCTCTAAATAGACATGTTTGGTGAAAAAGTCCGGCAGAAAAATAAAAGGCTGGCAGTACCCACAGGGTTCAGGCTAATTTTGCATGAGAGTGACTTTGAGGCATTATCAGAGCCTATAGAACTACAGAACAATCATTGTTAACTCTCCATGATGCTAAAAGAATTATCATTAATTTTTAGATAAATAAACCTAAAAATAATCAGTCAAGTGCTACCACTTTACAAGTTTAATTAGGCTCACAAAGTATATATATTATTTATTTCATTTTGTATTTGTTTTCCTTAATTTTCAGACCAAATTTTGGGACACTGTAAAAAACACATTGAAAAAGAAAGCTTAATTATAAGTATCAGATGTTGAAACAGGGATATTATTTTGTAATTATATAATTATAGCAGCAATCCCCAAAAAGTTGGGACAAAGGCAACAAAATAAATATCTAGCAGTATTGTGGAACTGATGAAGTAAAATGGTAACATGACTACAATGGCAACTGTCAAATGATAATAAGCCAATATCCTAGTTTCACTGATACGTTCTCTTTTTCCTGGTAACAAAGAATATTTTTAGACATTTGCAAATTATTTTATTATGCTTGCATGTGTAATTTACTGTGTCAATTTTTATTTGAGATTATATTTCAAATAGTCTTTGTAGTTTTGTCAGACATGCTTCCTGAAAATGCTGATGCTTTTTTCCTCAAATAATCAGAACTTGTTTTAATACAAATTGGTCACCCCACACAACTGAGTGAAATGATAAAAGGTTAGGCTTAGCAGGTCACCTACATAAACAGCTTTCCTGTCCTTACCCCAATTAGTTCTTTGTGGTTGTGGCTTAAGTACTTCTTAAACTTGTCCTAGCGTTTTTGTAGTAATGACTGCACACCAGTCCCGTCCTAAAAAAAAGATGTTCTCTTTTAGTGTGTGGCCATGCAGCGTCCAGTGGGACAGAGGCAGTTTCAAGCCCACATGACTGTATAGACCTTGCAGCATAAATACATTTGAAAAAGGTTCATTAGCAAAGAGCAAATGATACAAAAAAATCTGAGAAACACAAAATAAAATGGCCGACTATAGGCAACTCCAAGAAACAAGGCAAAGAATAGGAATATCAATAAATATAAACATCACCATCTTGGATCTATATACATACATATGAACATTGTACATGGAGTTGCTTTCAGGGACTCCTCACGGCTCTCGTTTAAGGTAATAGCATCAAATAAAACAATGGAAATTCCAAGTTACAGGAGGAGCTTTGTCAGGTTTCAAGCAGGCAACATGAAGTGTCTCTGGCATTTGTGAGGTTCTCTTGTACCCCCCTTACCCAGCTTTCTCCTCTCTCTCTTGATTCACTGAAGAGGTTGAGGGTTTTTGAGGCTGCAGACAGTAAAGTACTTGGTTTTGCACCTCTTCTGCTCTCACCGTCTTTCTTTCATTCCCCTTTCTTTCTCTCTCTCTCTCTCCCTCTCTCTCTTTCTTTGGGGAGCTAGAGATTGATTTTAATCCTGTGGGAGCGGGCTGTACCTGTGCCACAGAGTGTGCCATAGTGTGAAGGTTTCAGTGCCGTCTCCTGGAAATATAGAGAGACAGACAAAGATATAGGGAGATTGTAGTTACAATATCATCCAGCTCTGAGAAGATGTTTGTATATAGCCTCATGTCGGCAGATGAACACTGAATACACACTCTTAAAGGCAGAGTAGAGTGAAGCGTTCTTCAAGGCACGGCTGGCAATCTCGTCATTATCTTGTCAGGTTGCCTTGAAGAATGCTGCAGGTGTCACAAGTTGTGCATTTTATCTTCCTGTACTTATCAGAGCATGCAATGTTATCCAATTATCACTCCCGATTTGCCTCTTTTGGATCTCCCACCACCACACTAGTGCACACTCAGCCCCCCTTCCAAAAGCAATTTTTAAGAATGAATTTAGGTCCCAGTCTTTTTGGGCCCCTGCCAGTAGGGCCCTCTGATATGTACAGAACTTTGCCAAGAACACACATCACTGGATTCTTACCTATCATGAAAATGTGATGGTAAAATAAAAATGACAAAGTGAATCCATTAAATGTTGCAAAAAAATCAAATTGGATGAATGAAGGCACTTGACTTGTGCTGGTCATGAGTCAGCTGTAGCTCTTTGTCACAGACCACAGATGGGGAGTGTGAAGGCATTCACCCACACAAATGATGCACACACTGCCCTTCTAATGCATTTGACGATTTATTTTGCTTTGTTCCAACTGAGCAATTCCAAAAAAGGTTGTCCAGCTGACATTTAAGATGTGATTGCACGACTCATGCATGTTAGCTGTCCAAATGTAACGCTCCACTGCCTGCCACACAGTCAAGCCAGTGCTGATTCCCTGACTCCATGTGAATTTGAATTATTTTACCCTAAGCTGTATCCTGCTCTGTGTGCGTTTTACACTTTTCCAAAAGAAAGAAGAAAATTAGTAGAAGAAAATAGTCCCAGCCTATAATTGACCCAAAGACACAATACTGAGGAACAACTGGGTTATTATCCTGATCCTCCTTGTAAGATTTGTTAATTGCTGCACTATGTAAGTATTGTTTTGGAAGGTCAGTCACCTGCTTGTCTCATGAAGATGTTATTGCATTAACTGGAATGTTCCACACTATGGTATGAACTTATCTATCTTGCATTTATCCAATTACCGGAATTTATATTGCCAAAAAAGACTTGGTTTGGTGGAGTCGCCTGCTTGTCTCCATGGAGATCACTATGTTTTATGCCATTTTGAGGAACATTCTAGCCAAAACAACAGCGTCTCCATGGAGAAAAAACAGATACCGTACCCTCCACCATAGCTCTCCTTTAAGAATTTCATGTTTGCTAAGAAAAAGAAAAAGTCAGCAGAGCCCACACTGCGCTATGAGCCTATCCCCACCAGTCTGTGCATTCAAATGTGCTTTCTTAATCAGGTTTGCAGGGGGCTAGTGTAGGCAGAGTAATCAGGGATATGCAGATCTCAAGACCAAGACTGAACACAGCTCATTGGGTGCTTGTGCATGTGTGCTACTGAAACCATCTAAAGAGCTGCTAGATGTCAGCTTGGTCAACCCCTTGTGCTTAAAATTACAGTTCCAGACAAAAGGTCCATATTAGTCTCTTAATGCCTGCATATTTGCACTGATGGGTAATCTCTTAAACAGTGTGATATGTGTAGTGTTTGAACTGCCTTCTCTAAAGTGCACAAATGAGCACTTCACTAGAGTCACGCCAAACGACTGCATTGTAGAGTAGGATTAAAAAGAAAAAAAAAAAAAAACATAAAATAATCACAATCATATGAATGTTGGGATCGGAAAGTGAGAAGGAGATAAAGACTTTGAAAGTGGCACTGCATAATGAAGCCATATGGTGCTACAAATTGGTGCTCTATTAAGTATTGTTGACTATATCCATAAAATCTGAACATTTTGCTGACCTTCAAATGTATTTAATTTTGATGATTTGCTTTTACCAAAATTTACAATGTATAGCTTATGTAATATTGTCTCACTGTTTTGACAAGAGACGCGTTTCACATTGAACAACAAAACTACGCTACTGTATCTGTGCCTCTGGTCTGTTTATGAATAAGCTCTGTCATGTTGTAGATAGTATAAGCCTTAAGACAGCATCCTTCCATATCAGTGTACTATATCTATACTATTGTTTAAGGACGGCTGCCATTTTATTGCAGTCTTATCAACCTCTCCACAAACCTAATTACAGTGATTTTAATCATACTATATTACAAATGATTAACCCTTCGGTGCATTTAATTAACCTTTGCCGCTACCAATTCTCATCAGGCAAAGCTTCATGCTATTTTCATGACACAGGATTTAAATAAGCACACTTAAAACTAGTGGGAAATCTCATGTCGAAAGTGGGAGGCATCACTTGTCAATGGCTCCAGGGTTGAGAAGAAAGAAAGACGTACTATCTTTATAACATCAGAGTAGAGGATCTAGGTCTATAGTGGATATACCATTAGCATGAATTAGAGGAGCTAAAAATAATCACTAGCTAAATTCAGTGGAAGATTAGACGAGGTGTTTACTAATCAGATATTCATTGATTTTAAATTATTTCAGCTAAAATGCTCTGCTCTTATCAGCAGCATAAGTGAAAATCAATTTGCAGCCATAATGCATAAACGGCATGATGGGTAATAATTTAAGAATTATGGAACACACAGTGAATATTTCTGCATATTTCCTTCACTTGTAGTAAAAGGGGGAAATTATTCTGACAAGTCGTCACTGTGTCATACAAACACATTATGAATAAAATCTTTGGTAGAAAAGCGTAAAGCAGGCTTATGTATAATTTAGCGTGGCAGAGCATAGCTTCTAACCAAGTTTGGAATAAAAGGTGGATGAAGGCAATGCCTATCAACTCAATGTGGGAGTCTTCATCAATTATACAGTGCACAATGTAATGCAGGATCAACAGCTATTTACCCAGACTATGCCACAAGGAATTTGGAACGCTTGCTATGAATTTACACAAATTTGATGTGTAAAACAAACAAACAAACAAAAAACAAAAAAAAAAACAAAATATATATATATATAGATGATTTGAAAACTAATTGCAACACAACAGAGAAATTCAAACTCTACATTAATGAATTATGCAATATCATGAAACTGACCTAGAAATAAATGAGTGACAGATGAAATAATTATCTTCACAACATTAAAACACGTGCCCTTAAACCACAAACAAATATACACAAGTGGAACTTAAGACATGAGAATGAAATTAAATTAGCTATAACAGAAAGAAACACATTCTTATAGAAGCATGACAGCAAATGTGCATTATAATCAATTAATATTAGCATGACAAATACGACTAGAAGAAATATTTGAGAGCCTGTCTGTGATCCACTGTGAAGCAATACTTTCATGGTGCACTTTCACTGATGCAAATTATTATTCAGATAATAGGACTGTTTAATGAAAAAGAAAAAAAGTGTTATGTGTGGGTCAATCAGTTTGAGAGGCTTTTCTGTTTTTTAATCCAACAATAACGCCCATTTCGAATTTAGCGAGTCAATATTTGTCTATTCGGATCATCCGCGAGCTAATGTAATGTTCACCCTTGGAGTATGAGGCATCCTCAACTTTTGTTTTTCATACCACTACAAAGTCACCTATGTCATCTTAATTAAAACTTCCAGAGAAATCCCTTACATACCTCATTTATTCTAATAATTTGGGTCATTAAAGTACAGCATTTATGAGCTAAATAGGAAATTGGCCTGGCAGGCTTTTTATAGACTCCCTACACTCCCTGGGTGTTTAAATATATTGGTCTCAAGGCACCGCGTCACCTTGATCCCTCTGACCCCTCCCCCCGCCCACAGCTCTACTCAGTCTTGCGTACAGCACTCACATGGGCCTGTCAGAAGTGTGCAAGGCCACCTCTCCTTACCTCTGATTTACATTTATTTCCCTTCGCAAGCCTTTTTATTTATTGGGGCACTTCGCATTTGGCACATATCTCTTAGGGAATCATAAGTCCTTTGCTGTACCTTGGCATTCATATTAGCTTCTTGCACTGGCACTGGTTAAAGAAGCACTTAATATTTAGTGGAAGAAGAGCCACAATGAAAGTGGAATTATTTATCAAGATGTTTTAGCATGTCATTGTCAGATTTATTTGCGTTGTACTGTCACCTTGACACTTTTCGGATAAATAAATGCATCGCAGTGTAGCCTTTGTTATTAATTATATTAGCCAGACATTTTGTGCTCAGTCTTTCACACATAGGATTAAAAGTACTCTAATGCAAGGTGCAGGTCAACAAATTTTAATATTACAAAAAGTTTAATGATTACTAAGTGAAACGCAAATGTATTAGAAAACACATTCAGTATATATTTTATCTTCTTTCAGTTGATGTACTTGCTGAGAGATCTTCTGCATCCTCTTTGCCCAGACCCACTATACACCAACTATAGCTACTCCTCAAATACAATCGATGCAGTAGAATTAACTATTTCAATTTTGGTGATCACTACATTAACAATGAAATGCGGCACATACTGTCTGTTTGCATCTACTAAACCTATGTATTTAACATTGGAGGCAACTACATTAACTTAAAAGGTCTTAAAAAGAAGAAAAAGATATCATCCAAGAAACTGTCATTCATAACCCAGTTCATTTCTCCCCTTTCGAAACCTCATTCTTTGGTGCAAATGCCATTCACATAGACATGGTCATGGTTTGCAGGGCTAAATCTGGCTTCATGCTGCCACCCTCTGAGTTTCACATTGGCCACGGGACAGCAAAGGGAGGAGTGAGTGGGGACTAGTGTGGGTGGGTTTATAGAAAGGAACTCATGAATTACCTGTCGGGTGGTGATCTGCCCCGCGGTCTTGAATCCCCCCTGACAGCCACATTCCGACACACTGTAGGGGTCAGAGCTGGTGGACGAGCACTTGGAGAGCGAGTCGCAGCCCACCACAAAAGTGTTGTCCAGTGGGAGCTCCTGGATCACGTGGTGCTTCTTTGGGGCTACAGGAGTCTCAGGTTTGATTTGAAAAGTGGGCTGAGGGGACGCCGATTTGTAATGCTTGGCTAAGTCGGGGCTGTCCGGTTTAAAGGTGGTGGGAGTGGTGGCCCAGTTGTACTTCCCCATGGTCTGCTCCTCCAGCTCCACGGGCAGATCCAGAGTGCCATTGACGTGCTCATGTGTGGGGTCATCAGGCTTGGATTCGTCTATGGTGACAAAGTTCAGAAGTAGGCTTTTTGGGGAGCGCTTCTTCCTCTTCTTCTTCTTCTTGATCTGCCGATTCTCCTGGTTAGGTGACACCCACTCGCCGCTCTGTTTGCCCTTCTGCACCACCTTGTGTCTGGGGGTCTGCCGGCAGCGCACCAAAGCGGTCACAAATATCACTAAGATGACAGTCATGGTGCCAGCTATGATCGCTATGACAACAATAACATATCCATTGGCTTGAGGCATTTCTTCGTTGTCTCCTATGTTACGGTCCAAGGGTGTCTCCATGCTTTTTCTCAGCTGCTCTTGTATAAAGGTGGCATTTGACACAGAGTCATTGACGAACAGGTGAACAAGTGTGATAGCATGTAATGACTCGGGTTGGCCCAGATCCTTGACCTTGACTACGAGCCTATGCAGTCCCAGGTCGGCCGGCACTATTTTCTCCTGCAGTGTAATGTTACCCGTTGTTTTATCGATGGCAAAAAGGCCTCGTGGAGAGACCCTGGATGTGATGATGATACTGCTGATGATACTGTAGTGCAGCTCTGCGTTCATCCCTGTGTCATTGTCAATAGCAAACACCCTGGTGACCACGGCGCCGGGGGTGGTGGCGGTTCGTACCAGGTCATACGAGTAATTGGAGGATGGGATGACAAATACAGGCCGATTATCATTTACATCCACTACGTTAATGGTGACCTTGGCGTAGGAGGAGCTGGGAGGTTGGCCCCCATCCACAGCCTTGACCATAAACGTATAAGAGCTTTGCTGCTCCCTGTCAAAGGTAATGTTAGGTTTAATAACGCCAGTTTGTGGGTCGATGATGAAATTATCTTTGCTGTTCAAAATGGACAGGGTTACTACAGAATTATCCCCAGCATCTGCGTCTGTCACTGTGATTAAGCCCACAGTTCCATAGAGGGGCAGGTTCTCAGGCACATAGAAGTTGTACTCTGGGTGAGTGAAAGCCGGGTTGTTGTCATTAAGGTCTTGGACGATTAGCCTTACTGTGACATTGCTCTGCAGGGACATGGACCCATTGTCTCTGGCTATGACAGTGAATGAGTACCTCTCCTGCTTCTCTCTGTCCAGCCGCTTTCCAACCGAGAGGATTCCTGATCGTCTGTCAATGTTAAAGCCGTCAGGAGCGTCAGGGCCGAGAGAGTAAATAATCTCAGCATTATGTCCACTGTCAGCATCCGTAGCGCTGATTTTTATTAACTGTGTGGAGGGGTCGTTGTTCTCAGGAATAGAAAGTTGAATCTCTGGCTGGGGGAAGATGGGTGCATTGTCGTTCTCATCCTTGATTTTAATTAAAAGCATAGCGGAAGTGTTCAAAGGAGGTGTACCCCTATCCGAAGCTACTATCTTAATTGCATATTCTCTTGTCGTCTCATAATCGAGGGGGGCAGCTGTTTCTAGTAAGAACTGATCATTGAAGACGGGCTTCAACCGAAAGGGAACATCATGGTCAGTGTAACAAGCAACTTTCCCATAGAGATCAGCGTCTTTGTCTGTAACAGTAATTAGAGCTATTTTGGTGTTGAGGGGAGCGTTCTCAGACAGCAGCACAGTCCCATTAACAAGGTTGATGATATAGCGAGTGTCTATAGATGGGACGTTGTCATTTACATCTGTAACATTAACAATGACAGTGGCGCGGGAGGGGGTGGAGCTGCCATCACTAGCCAGGATGATGAGTTTGTGGACAGGGGTGACCTCTCTGTCCAGCGGCTGCTTCACAGTGATAAGTCCCGTTGTGCTGTCGATTGCAAAGTGTCGGCGGGTGGAGGCAGAGATTTGGTTGCTGAAGGCGAAGTGGATTTGTGCGTTGGTTCCCATGTCTGCGTCTGATGCGTGGAGCTGCACCACTGAAGTTCCTGTAGGGGCGTTCTCGGGGACCATGACCTCCAGATCGCTGTCCTTGAAAATGGGCCGATTGTCGTTGACGTCGGAGATGGTGACCTGGAGGATGGCTGTGCTGGACTTGGGAGGGCTGCCACCATCTTCCACCTTTATTTTCATGACAAACGTGTCTTTCTGCTCACGGTCCAAGTTCTGCTGCACAATAAGCTGTGGCCACTTGTCCCCTTCTGGTGTTTCAATGATGTCTAGGCCAAACTCGCTCACACTCTGCAGAGACAGAATTTAACAGTAGTTAGTATATGGTTTAAAATGACCCATTGCATTCTGGTGTTTGTATGTATTTCATTGCCCTGTGCTTTGAGGGAACTAATTAAAAGTGTTAGGTTAGAATGTACAAGGAAGTTAATATTGTAGGTGCCATCACATTTTGTGCAACACTTTGATTTCATTAAATGTCACTACAGGCTCTATGATTTACATGTGTAATTTCTTTTTTTTTTTTTTTTTTAATTCATTACCGCTTTGAAAAAAGAGAGAGATTGCAACATTGGAGTAAAGTTGCATGCATTTTCTCTCTGAGGGAATGTGAAATGTAATTAATAACACTTAAAGGGTAACACTCCATATTTGTGCTGAAACATGGCACACACATTTCCCTTTGCTGATAAAATCCTAAAAATAAGATTCTAATGACATTTAAAATGATCTTTTCAAACTGAAATTTCCCCAGGTTCATTTCTACTACTTTCGTAAGCTTGTAGTTTTCAGGCAGTGATGAATATCAACTTCAAATTAAACAGTTTTTGACAGCAACACACGGTTTGCTCTGCTTTTCCATTTGAGTGGAAATAGGGAATTACATCCTGTGAAGCTGTCCTGAAGCTGGTTTTAAAAACTACCTAATCTTATGGTGCTGTTCTCCTGGCTACCATTGCAAATACAGTTACCTTTAGAACAACTCACTATTAAGTGTGAGCTGAGGAATCCAGTTCTTGGTCATATGGTTCTCATGTACATGATTTATGGGTCATTTCAATGTGTCAACAGTAACTCCACCCTAGTGTTGATAATATCAGTGTAGAGGTACAAGTAATTTGAGAATGGAAGATATAGAACAGATGTAAAACTGAGGACAAAACATAATGTGTCACAGATGGACTGCACTGCTGATATTGATATGACTGATGATGCATAGTAGTGGTTCATGAGAGAGCAGTGAGGAAGTGAAGGAAGGAAGAGAGGAGGTTGACAGAAAGAGAGTGAAAGGGGCTGTGGGGGGATAAGAAGAAGATCAAGCCATGAATGAGCTGCATGCACATTATGAAACAAAGGAGCCCTTTGAAGCTGCCTCAGTCAAAAGCAGTTTCATGGTAAAACAAGAAAAAGCATCCTCTTTAAGGAGATAAGCTTCATGCTGCACATAATGTTATAGCAGATTATTCTGTCTAGGCACAGTTATCAACTGAGATTTAGATACAAAATTCCCCTTGTTCAAGTAACGGACATTTAAATTGGAACAGGACTTTCATATGTACACTACAGCTGCCCGTTTTGCACAAGCCAAACTGCAGCATGTTATATTACTGTGAGAGAGTGATTGCCGAGGGAATGGTTGTCACGGTTTGATTGACAGAACTACTTAAAACAGCGTGCACTGCAGCTATGCTCTCTCAGACCTGATTTTGTAATCCTTGTGGTGAGCAGAAGACATGCTCATAAGCATAGAGGTTGCATATAAATGATACGAGGGACACTGACATTGGATGATGATTCAGTATGCACAATGCACAACTATTTCTGGAAGGTCCAAGTCAACATTCTGGCAGCTCTATTGCTAAGCATTAGCGAGCGGGCTCTATCCTCATTTGTTTGAACAGTTCTCAGCTATAGCACAGTAGCTGAGTTTCTGATATTTGGCGATGCCTGGTGTTAATAGTAGGATGTAGAGTTAGGGATGTGTCAAAGGGAATGCAGCACAGTGATTTATGAGGCAGCATTTCCTCTATGCTTTTGTCTTGGTTTCACACAATTTTACAACTGACAAGACAGCACACAGCGCATTTCAATTAGTTCAAGGGAGCTATCTCCCAGGCAGTGTGTCTTCCTGAATGCAAAATTAGCCTAGTGTATTGTGATAAGATCTAGGGCAGGCTAAGAAAGGGCCAGCTCGCAGGAATCACTCACCAACTCAAAAGTTTGAAGGATGTATTTCTCCAAAACTTTAATATCTATATTTCACGAAGAGACTTTTTAATATGCAAGTAATCGTGAACTTTCTATTCCTCAGATATGACTTTACTGGCACTATCAAACTTATTACGTTAGTCATATTGAATCTCTGTATTATTTCAGGGATTCGTAGAAGGGTATTGTACTTTATGAATTTGATGTAAGACTTTCAAGATTTTGTATGGTGTACATTTCATCAGTCTGAAAAGCAGAGCATCACCATCATACCAAAACCATACATTTGCAATTCATACTGCCATCGTCAAGTCTATGTTCCACAGCCCTCAATAATTCTGAACTGTAATATGTGGTGACTCATTTAGATGAAAAAAGATTGAGAAAGTCTGACTAACACAGATTTGTGAAGGAGACACATCACTCTGAGGCCTCCTGCTGCAGACAGTGCATGAGATTATCTGCAGACGCATCTTTCTGTCAAGTTGATGACCTTATTAAAAGTGTGAGGAGAGTGAGATTGGGAGGTGAATAGATCAGGAGGCTCTAGTCACGCTGATGCCCCGGCTTTGGGCCAACAGGCAGGAGCCATTCATCAGAAGCTTATAGCACCTTTTTATAATGCTGATAGAAACTCCCTCTGTCTCTGTCCCTTCGCCAATTTTCCTCACTAATTCTTTCTCTTCCCTATCCAACATGGCCCCCAGCTATGATCTCATGCATATAATTAAGACAGTAGATGCCTGGAATTGTTTGTCTCTTTTTGTCAACCCCTAGAAAGAGGAGAAGGTGTCGAAATAAAATGCTAATGGAAACAGAATGTTGCTCAAAGGAAGCAAGCAATAATAATTTATTGAAACAGGTATACAAAAGATACACAGCACAGTGCTTTGGACTTCAAATTTATGACTGGCTGAGGTTTTGTGATATACCACAATGGGATATCACCTTTGCAGCAAAAGCAATTCTATGTTCAAGGGTGTCACAAAAGGTCTTATCTTAAAAATGATTTCAAAATATCTGAGAAAGTGTCTATAACTTTCAAAGTCCTATATTATGCAAAACTGACTCTCGTGAGCTTTAAGCAATATTAGAATATTGTTATCTCCTCCAAACGTTTCATTCACACACATTTGAGTAACCCTTTATTATTAGTCTGTCTACATCTCCAAAGCTCAAAATGCTCTGTTCCACCTTATGATGTCATTAAACAGTAGTTTTCAAGTTAACAGCTCCTTTTATCTTATGTTCACTACAGATGAGCAATTCCAGGGCTGAAATTATCCAAATGAGTTTAAAAGTGTTTCGTGAATGTGTGAATGAAACAAAAAACAACTGATATTGTTTGTGATGAGGAAAAACATTATAACATAAATCAAAAAACAGTGTAATATGGACCCTTTAAATAAAATGTCGATATACACCAATGGAATCTAATCTGGTAAATGACAATTTAATTCAGTCCAAGAAATAAACATTTCATTACTGCCTCATTTTGACCATCAAGATGGGATCCTTGTATCTTTTGCTGGGTTGCAGATGACATCATAACATTTTACTTGCCAATAATATCTAATACATTTAAGGGCAGCTAAAATGAATGTTGTTAAAATGCAGAAGTTGTAATACAGTGAGTTCTTGGTCTGTTCAAAAAAAGAAATGATCAGGTTCAACATTTGTGAATTTAATTTTAAGATATTTCATGGCAAATACAATGTAATCAATAGGGAAAGCTGGCTGTTGCCCCCAGTATAACGTCATCACATTCAAGAATCTGAAAACCACCAATCAGGACAAGAATGAGTGTACAATAGTCTTGCAAATTTTCATCCCAAGATTTTACAATATTTGACTGTGTTTTTGAATACTGAGTTTGGAGTGCTTTTTGCTACAAAGCACTCCAAACTCTCTGTGGCTAAAGGTTAGATGTGAGGGTACTCCTGCTTGGTCAACCAAAATACAGACATCCACTTCATCATGCGGTTAATCAGTGAGGCATGCTCCAGCCAGCAGCAGCACATTGATCTCAGCACCACTCCGACACTATGCCCACCAAAACGAGACCGAAGGCGATGACATAAAGCAACCCAGATTAATGTGGACAGTGGAGCTGCAAATCACTGCTAAAATACAGCCCCAAACAGGGTCCAGATGTCCTGAGTATGTTTCTACAAAGAATATAAATGAATGATAAGTCTCTGTCACGAGGAAATCCTTTTCAATCTATCCAACTGATTGCTTTGTTTGACCTTGACCATTTGAGTAGCTAACAAGTTACTCTGAGGTAGTTTTGGTTTGAAATGTTATGGCTAAATAGCAGAGCCTATGATGATGAGAGCATGGCAATATCTGGGAAATGTGGGGAAAAAATATGTAAATGAATGGAATAAAATTAACTGCAATTTAAAAAATGCTTTGGTCCAGAGCTGCAATTAGTCCTAGTTCGTGGTTTGCGTATGTATTAATACTTAGAGTAGTATAAATGACATTTTGACATGAGACTCCAAGTAAGAAGCTACAGAACATAAAGCCTATTTTTACTCTTCAGAATAACTTTTTGAAAAAAAAGAAAGAAAAAAAAAATAGAGTTACGGTTAATAATAATGTGATATTTTGTGATTTCACTGATGAGACCTCCTGGTTAAATAAAGTTAAAATAAAATAAAACGATAAACAAGACCTAAATTGCTTCGTATCATTGCCCATTTGACATAAAACGTCATATATAAAAAGTAGTGCCACATTCTTTGCAACACAAAAACTGAGCAAAAAATGTTTCTCTCCTGACACAATCTTACACTATGATAGTCACAAGGTGGCTAAGCGGCCAAGAGCTATTCTAGGAAATTCTTCCTTTCCTCCAAACCGTTGGCTTTCCACTGCACAGCTGAAATCAAAGCTCCTAACACTGGCATGTCTTTGGCTCTTTTCAGTACCATGAATCCTGAAACAACTCACATGATCTTATCTGGAGTACAGTAAAACATAATGAGAAGTTCAAAGTCAGGCAGGTATGCTTAGGACAGTATGCTGCGGCAGATATTACAGAGCCATCCTTGGTGGGGATTCTCTGCAGAGAAAAGGGCAAAGAGAATAAATGCCCATGATCATAATAATGAGCAGAACATTTGGTTGGTGATTTTCCAGGCATGAACAATTCAGGACATTGCACTGGAGAGACCCTGGCAGAGGGGAGACGCTTTAAAGATGCAAATTTGTATTCCTGACAGACACACAGAGCAGCAATTTGTGCTCACTCAAAAATCTTAAGTTCAGCCAGGAAACACAGACGTGCCATTTGTGTGTTATTAAGGGGCAGAGGAGGGTGGATTTTTTTACTCAAGTACTTTATAATTTTTGATCATTGTCTTCGTGGTATTTCCTATCCACAGTCGCAGTAGTTGTGTCTAAAATGTTGACGCGCTCTATTCGGGCCGCGGAAGATTGAGGACCGAAGACATTCATACTTGAGTATAGATTTTGAGTATGCCTTTTTTTCTTGTGTTGTTACGTACAATCTTTTCTTTTATTGTGTTTGTTCTCGGATATGCGCCCCCCCTCATTTCCTCTCATTACAATAAGCCCAATATAAGGCTCATCCCAGCAGTCATCCATCCACGTGATATGGAGTGTTGTTGGGACTATTAATGGAAAATGCACATTATCCTACTTTCTGTGCATTCCAGCCTGACTCCATTAAGCAACAGAGAATATTACTCCCTCGCTTAAATCGAGCACCAATTACAGTATGAAGAAAAGCTTTCTCCAGTTCTGCATGAGACACCGATTAGCATAAAACATTACATTCTCCTCACTGGCTTTAATCAGATATGTAGCAAGCATACAGCCTGTTGATACATATTGCAGATGTGAATCATGCTGCGTCTGCACTTTTGGCTACATGTGTTCTCAAATTAGATGCTGCAAACTTGGTCATTGAAAGAGGCATGTAGAAAAATCACTGCTCTATGTAAAAGATTTGTGAGCAAAAGCATAGCAGCTCATGAAACCCCAGGTTATATTTCAGCTGCATCAAAATGAATTAACCTTACAGGTCCCCACTACTGGCCTACAGCGATGCGTGCATGTTTACAACAAGATAAGATCTGGATCATATTGTGAGAGCTATATGGGAAGAAAACAGGCAAAATGCAGAATATTAATTGACTGTGTGCAGAGAAATAGAAGCTGCTGGTGGCTGCAGGCAGATTAAAGCTAGATGACTGGTCAGTGCATATACAGATAAACAGAACAGGTCCGTAAGATAACAATAAAAACGCATTAACTTTCTACAATTTCAATTTATGAAAAGCCAATATGCCACTGATAACCAATTGACAATAAAATGAAAACAAACCTATCAGTGTTTAGTATTTTTGTTTATTACACCAATTATCCTTACAAATGTCAGATTTAAATATAAGATACATCCAAGATAGTATGGACATTAGGCTTTAGAACAGTCATAACAAATTATCAGTGTCTGTCTGGATTATTTCATTAGTCGCCACCAATCCTACTTTATTCTACTTTATAAAGTTTCAGTTAAACCATTATATATTAATGTCCCTCTTCCAGATTTCAATTTGAACAAACTGGTTAAAGAACCAATCTTTTTATCTGTCTTCTGGTGTATAAACTGGAAAGGAACCAAAAGCAGGCTGGCTTTTGACCCCTTGTGGTTAACTCAAAACCACGAAATTAGCATTTTGTGGCCTAAGGCAAATTTATTGTAGTAATTCCCTCTATTCATTTATTACCTTGAATGTATTCCCAGTTGGACTTAATTAATTTATACAGAATGGCTTTTGTAGCAGTAGTCTTTTTCACATCTTCAATCAAGTGAGTATTTGATCATAAATATATCAGGTAGATCAGAGCAGCTCTTTGTTAACTAGCTTGTACAGCTGATGATTCAGCATCCAGTGAACAGTGGCGCATATATCAGATAAGACAGCCCTTCATTTATAATCATTTGGACGCTGGCAGGGATGTACACCCGCCAAGGTTTGCTTGTCTAATTCTGAGCTGAGCCAAATGGAATTTTATATAAGCACCAAATCAATAATTGGGCTTCGTGTCAACAAAATGACTCTGTCCCAACAAGATTTTTAATGAATGTACTCCCATAAGCATAATTAAAAGTAATAATCATAATTCACACAGCAACCCACTGTTCTGGAGTTAGTAAAATTAAGTGAGACACTTCCAATCTCAACCATATCAAACAGAAACATTTGTTTGAACTTTTAGATGTAAATCAGTATTCTAAATTGATATTTGGCTGTCGCCACCTACATAGTAACTGGCGAGGGGTATTGTTCTTCGTGGGTTTCTTTATTATTATTCTTTTTCCGACAAAATGATCGCATTTTTGACCCTCTGAATGTCGACGAAAAGTCCCACGTGGGGGTATAGAATCAATCGGCCCGGCAAAAAATTTGATAAAATGGGCATCGCAACAATGCGCGGAGCGACCCGACTCAACAGCGCCGCCTAGAATCTCCTGGGGACAAGCAAAGTTTGTCACAGGCAAACGAAATTCGGAACAGTGATAGAGAACAATGAGACAAGCCAAAAGATGAATTGGAGCACGCCCCTATAACGTACAGGAAGTGTGCGTGTGTGTAAAAAGATTCAAGTCCCTTGTGTTTGGTCCAAATGAGCTCAGCTATATATATATATATATATATATATATATATATATATATATAGATATAGATATAGATATAGATATAGATATAGATAGATATATATAGATAGATAGATAGATAGATAGATAGATAGCGCCCCCACCATAGACATGAAACATCAACATTATCGGATCTAGACCAAATTCGGGATTAAATTCTATGTATGATTACAGGCAAAAAATATATATTATGGCTATGGAGCATTTTTCACGTTTTGGCCAGTAGGGGCGCACAGACTAAAAAATAGTTTAAAATATTTTACACGCACATGCTTAGTCCAATCGTGCTGAAATCTGAATCACTAATGCGTGATTTCTGCCTGAATATAATACACTATAAAGTATATGAAAAGTGAACATTATAGCGCCCCCTGCCATAGACATGAAACGTCAACATTATCGGATTTGTACCAAATTCGGGGATTAAATTCTATGTGTGATTACAAGCAAAAAAAATATATTACGGACATGGGGCATTTTTCACATTTGGCCAGCAGGGGCACACAGACTCCCCCAAAAAATTGTTTAAAAATTATTACACACACATGCTTAGTCTGATCGTGCTGAAAGTCATGCACTTATACACTGCATGACCCTGATTCCATTGACATGTCAGACACAACTGTCAGTGCTACAGCGCCACCTATAGGGATGCACAAAGTTTACTTTGACATTAAGTAGTGAAATTTTGCAAAACATTCACTAACATGCTTCTGATCATAAAAGTCAATGAGACCTATGCCCTAGTTTTTATATTTTTGCCTTTAGAATCTTTCACTTTTGAGAATTTTAAAGGCGCACTATGTAACTTTTCTGGTGGAGGGTGTGCTTTCATGCACAGTCTTAGTCTGACAGTGCTCTTGATCATAAAAGTCACGTGACGTGTGTCCTAGTTTCTATAGTTTGCCTCTGGAATCTGTCACATTATCCAGTTTTAAAGGTACACTATTTCATTTTTCTGGTGGAGGAGCTGTCGGTCTGGGCGGCTGTCGGGAAGAGAGAGTGGCATGCCAGGGCAGCCGAGAGTACCTGGCCACCATCGCTGCGAGCGGCTTAAATTCTTATTAGGTTTATTTGTGCAGTATTACAGCTATGTCTTAAATTAAGATTGCGTAACTCTGATAAAATGGGATGTGTTTGCAAAGGAAATATGTTTTTTTACACAGCCAACATAATTCTGTAAGTAAGTTATAAAACTCTGAAGTGCTGCGTATGTGGATGTTTGATGCTTCAGTATGATTAATTATTCAAAATGTGGAATACATGTGGCAGAATGGGCAACATGAATAAGCTAAAAGGAAGGAATACAAAGTTTTGAGTAACATACTTTTATCTCTTTTGGTTTTCCACTTATAACAGATGTTTTTAAAGGTGTGGTGTTTCTGGTGGAGGGTACGCCACCTACTTGCCTCCAAGGAGATATTATTGCTTTACTTAGAATGTGAAACTTATCTATGTTTTTCATTATATTTTTGAGCAAAAAGAAAACAAAACAAAACAACAACACCTGAAATTGAATAAATGCTACATGTTTAATGTCATACTGTGTAACATTCCAGGCGAAGCAAGCAACATACCCTCCACTAGAATATAAGGCAATATTAATGTGGCTGTACCCAATTTCTCTCCATGTTGTTGAGAAAATTTACTTTTCCCCAGAACATTTTATTGCCTTAGTGTCTTATTGACTGCTTTGTTCTCTCTGCATCAAATCAAAAAGCTCTTTACTGTCCAAGAACCAAGAAGTGTGCTGTTACGCTAGTTATTATTCACTTTAAGACATTATTCTCACCTTGACCAGTTCATAATGCTGGATGCCGTTGAGCCCCACATCCGGATCAAACGCCGAGGGCACAGGGTATCTGGAGTTGATGGCAGTGTTCTCGGGGATGGAGATGTTGATGACCGTGGACTGGAAGAGTGGCGCATTGTCATTCACGTCCTCGATCAGGAAGCGGATCTTCACTAGCCGGAAGATCTCATCAGGCAGCACCGCCACCTCAATCTCGTAGTAGCAGCGTTTCTCAACAAACACCCCTGAGCACAGTTTCTCCCGGTCGATCCTGTGATTGGTGGTGAATATCTCCCCGGTGTTGGCCTCCACCCTCACCAAAGGCACATCGCCCGTCTTGTACACAGGCTTGAACTGCAGCGGGGAGGACAGCCGGATGTTGGGGTCCAAGTTGAGGTCCAGGTCCTTGCGGAGGTTACCAATGCGTACATTTTCGGGCTGCTCCTCCTTGACTGTGTAGTCCTTTTCCTGGGCCCCACATAGTAGAAACGTGCAGGTGAGTAGAGCCACCAGCACATGGGCCTGTCCCGCCAAGTCCATACTCGAAATCAGGGGCAAGCTTCACTTTTACGGTCGCACTTCTGGGACACAAAGAAAAGAAAGACGAACACACAAAGTCAATACAGAGATATTTAAAGGTCCTATATTACATATCATTGACTCTTGTGAGGTTTAAGTTAAATGTTAGAATGCTGTTACCTCATCAAAAACATACCTGGAGTTGTGTTGCTTTATTAGTCTATCTTCATCTTCAAAACTCAAAATGCTCTATTCCACTTTGTGATGTCATGAAGTTAACAGTTATCTTTTACCTTTAGTTCAGTAGAGATGGGCAATTCCATGTCTGAAATCATCCAAATTATTCTAGTGAAGGTGTATGTGGTTTAAAAACACAGTGCAGCACTTCCTGTATTACCATATGACATCACAAGGTGGAACACAGCCTAAATATGAAGGATTTGTGTGTTAAACATGTGTGAATGAAACAAAACACAACTCCAGGTATGTTTGTGATGACGAAACAACATTAAAACATAGATCAGAAAAACTTGTAATGTGGGCCCTTTTAATCAGTTTGACCTATTCTAGTAGTGGGGCATACAACTCTGTGTCTTGAGAACAAATTAACAGCTGTTACACATAATTAACCTTTATATAGCAGCCCCTGAATAACATTCATAAGAAGGTGAACATTAACCACATATTACATGCAGCAATGAACCTTCTCAAAAATATAGCGCAGCAAATACAAAATAAAGCTGCTCTATAGTCTAATCTGAGTGGGTGGTGAAATCCTATTGTGTATTCATTATAAATTGTATCCTGATATTTTTCATTTTGGCTTGCTCAGTCCAGGATCACAAAAACAAATTATCTTTCACCTAATGTGCAGTGGTAGATTCAAGTAGATTCATCCTAAAGTCTGTAAAATAGTTTTGGACCGACACAGTTTGAAGTATCACCTCTTGACAAAGGTGTATCTACATATGTAAATGAGCAGCACATCCTTTCCT
Organism: Taenioides sp. WSHXM2023; assembly: GCA_029959045.1. Lineage (NCBI taxonomy): Eukaryota > Metazoa > Chordata > Actinopteri > Gobiiformes > Gobiidae > Taenioides > Taenioides sp. WSHXM2023. Next base: position 15,826,341 of record CM057100.1, on the reverse strand, counting down.
TCTCATAAACTTGAAAGTTTTTTTGTTTTTGTGTTTTTTATATGCTGTGCACATTTTTACCAACCCAGTTATGCCACAGAACAGACACTTTACATTGGTTACTATGCTAGAAAAATGCTCAATTTTTTTTACGAGATATCATTTCTCAATCAGGTAGCCCTGTCACGATAAATACTTACCGTTCCATATACGAGAGCTGGGACAATATATTTCGGGGCTCAGAATTTATCGTGTGTACTTTTTCTTTGTAAAAGTGGGGAGATTTGGAGTATTTTTATTGTAATACAGTAACATTTGAGCTGTAAAAGGTTGAATAAGTTGCTTCTTATGGCTAATTATTGCTACATCCTGTTAGGTATTTGTTGCAGATCAGGCCTTTTGAATGATACTGTCTATTTACAAATGGTTTACTGGGATTGTCTTGCATTCTTGTTATTGTGTCATTACAGCATAAAATTGTTTCAGTATTATTGTTTATCACAGTAAACCTCTGTAAATATATTGTATAAGTTTAAAATAATAATGTGTATTGCTATGTATCACTATACCCTTTGTGCCGATCCCAAATAAATATTTAGAGTTCCATCAAAAGTCTACTCATCTAATACACCATTGCTCTACAATAGTATCACAACTCTGTATAGAATAGTGTGTTACATGTTGCTTCTCCCTTCTATTCTAAGCTAGTGCCTTTGTGAACTCCTTGCAGCTTGCTGGGGTTGACAACAGCTAATAATGAAGAGGCTCATTTGCAGCGAATGTAAACAATTGAGCTTCAAATATTTCATGAATGCCCATGTGAGTAAACACACACCGCCAGATAAGAGCACAGTTTAGAGCAGCCGCAGTGGAGGGAGACAAAGATGTGAAATTATTTATGGAGAGCACTGCCATCAGTCAAATTAGCCAAATTCAATCATAACTTCATTACACGCTGATGAATATGTTTTCTCCCCACGTCAAATTTAAACAACATTCACTATTACGGCGAAACAAACCGCCATGGCATTTGAATTTAACATCACCTGGCATTGTTTATTAAAAGGTCTCACAATGGTGGCTTCCAATTTGTCCCTTAATTTAATTCAGCACCATCTTTGTTTATGGTAAAAAGCCTAAAGGCCACACAAACTGAAGTGGGCTAAAATGAGTCGTCTGGAGCCCTATATGGAAGCATTTACTGAGTGGTTACTGTAAGTTAGTCCTAAATATTTATATATTCTTACTGGGGATTCTGAGCAGGTGACTAGGACCTAACCCAGGAGCTATGGGGCTTTGGCAGGGGACATGGTAAACAGAGGTCACTGACGTTGGGCTGACCATTTACTTTCACGTGGATGTCAATGGATAAGCCATGTTTTCTTTTACTGTGCAATAGTGAGACAGGGCTGGCTAAGTGATTGGCTTGTGAATAATCTGTGGGAGAAGAACAGTTCTCTTTGGATGATCATGACATTTTCTGATTCTCCAAGCTTGAGACTGCCAATAATGGTTCACCAGAATGGGATCCTTTATACAGCCGAGTATTGTGTGTCAAAATATTCAAAGATCAGAGGCCTGGGAGCAGTTTTCTCTCTCCATCTCGTACCCCATGTGTTTGGGTCAGCCCGCTCAGAGTGCTTATTACCCAGAGAGATTGGTATATATTCATAAGACAGTTTTCCTGCAGCACACTTTCCCTCCGTGTGCGGCCCGGGGATGACAGCCATCAGTCAGTGAAGGCGCAGCTGGAGCCAGAGCTGCGCATACACACCTTCAGTAACAAGGGAGGAGAAAGTGCTCTCTGGGAAATATTACCTACTTTATAAAAAACACTACCCTTTTTACATTAATCAAATCATTTTCCATAGAAGAGGTACAACTACCTAAATTGCTCAACAGGGGTGCTCTAAATTGGCAAGGCAACAGCATTCATAGCTATTGAAGCTCTCAGCCTACCGACAAAGGGGAATTGATTAAAAATAAGAATTTAATTAAACTCGTTTTGAATCGGCAACAATTGTGAAGTGTTCACAAAAGCCCACAAAGACAGATTTCTTTTCATACATTTTATGAAGCAGTCACATGAGACCCATTAAAGAACAGTTGGACAGAAAAACCTGCCAAAACACGTCCGACACTGATGAGCGGGAGGGTTATTTATTCTGCACATATAGCACTGGTGCTGTTGTACAGCCATGTCAAAATATTGAAGAGATATACCCTATTAGGAACTGTGGCACGCTCTACTTTGAAGTGTGCCATGTTTTTTTTCTCTAGCTCTAGAGCAATGATTACCCAGCATTCCAAGGCTGAGCTAGCAATACATCAATAATGATGTGTTTTTAAATGCAAAATGGTTTAGATAAATAGAAGAGGGGAAAAAAAATCAAAGCATGATGTATATTTCACCTGCCTTCTACATGACAATTATGTTGTACAGACGTAAGCGAACAATGCGCCTTGGACTCCAGGTTCAAGTACTGCATGAACGCAGGGAAACAACACTGGGGATTGTGGGGTTTATATTTTTGTTATTCCTGGAAAAAGTTATTCCCGCAGTGACAGAAATGTGGCAGATCGGGTACATGTTACATTTCAGTTAATTAAAATCAAATTCTACTGTGTGTGACGTCTCAGAGCTTTTCTCCTTTGCATTGTTTACCAAAGCTTCAGTCTATGTTGGGACTTTGGAGTGGTATGGTATTGACAACATTCTATAAGCCAGTAATATATAATACAAATGGAGACAGCTAACATGAATATAGTTAAAATGCATGCTTTTGCTGCATTATAGTGAATTAGAGTCCAGTCACTATGATCAGATTCAACATTTGTGAATTAACCTTTTGGACATTTGTTCTGCGAATACTGTAATCAATGGTGTAAACTGGTTCTCTCCCCATGTAGGAGTATGACGTCATCTCATTCGAGAATCTGAAAAGTACTATTTAAAGGCAGAGTATCTAATTAATATCTGTTGTGAATTTAGTACCAGGACTGTATGCAGCCATTGTTTTTTTTTTGTAATTAGTAAAGCAAATCCTAACAACAACCAAACTCTAAAAACCGAATGCATCCGCATTGGTTTTCTCTTAAGAACACTTTTCCAATGTATTCCGCGACTTCACGTGTCAGTGCTCCTCATACAGGCTGCAGAAGGGGCAGGTTATAGGCAGGAGGATGAAGAGTGCTGGAGGGGTGAGAGGTGAGAGGCGCTCCTATGTGTCACTCAGAGTGTCTGCTTTGCTTACATTTCACTAGTCTGCTCAAATGGCTATTTTGAGCCCGAGACAGCGGCTTGAATCCAGTAGCATACCCCTGCTTCTCTCTGGAGACCTACCAGGCTGTCCCCCAGTCACTTTATATGACAATGTGATGGACGGACAATCACTGCGTCTTCATAACTCACAGCTAGCCTTCCAGACATTTCAAACCAAATGGGGCAAACTAATAATGTTAAGACAATTCAAAAAACACAATTTCCATGAACATCAACCAGGCTATGAGTGAAAAAGTGTGCATTATAAAAGGAAAGGCCACTAATTCTCTGTGTGTGTATTTGTACCTGAGAATCCCATTTTTGCCCACAGTGTTTGCTTTGGGTTTGTCAGTGCGCTTTGACTGATTAACCCTATGGCTCCTCAAATTACAATCACTTTCCTCACTCTTACACAGACTTGGACTGTAACCAGTTGTAGTACTTAGGTAATTAAATTGTCGCGAGGTGATATTTCTTACAGTCCTGCATTAGCGAAATGACGAACTAATTTACAACTCACTGCTCAGGAGCTTTAAAGAAGGCGGCCTATACGTGCCGAGGTAAGCGTGATTGTGTTGATAGGTCTTTACGTAATTCTACAGCTAATCTGGACTAACAAGAAAGACTGATTTTAATCTGTACTTAATTGAAATTATATTGGGAAAATTTGTAAAAAAAATAAATAAATAAGTGTGCATACAAGGCAACTACACTGGTAAATGGTGAAATAATGGAGGCTATAGTGGACCGCCTTTATTGAATTAACACCATTTGTCTTGAAATTACTGACCCAAACCAGAATTCCCATTTCACTGTATTGGCAAAACTTCTTATTCATAATTTTACGTTGTACTTATTTTACTTAGCCTATATCACTTTATAGTCTTACCTTCCTATATATATCAATATGGGAAACTTAATAATATGTAATCTTTCAAATGTTTATTATTATTATTATTATTATTATTATTATTATTATTATTATTATCTTCTTCATTGGCCCATACTTCAGTACTTTCACCTAAAGAATTCAGAGTAATGTAAGGCAAATGATTGGACCCTATAGTCCTTATTCAACTCACCTGGGGAAAGGTTTACATTTCCATTTGATTTCATTGTCTGTTCATATTGCGTTCTGTGGGGCCTTAGGGGAGTCTTTAAGGAGGACAAAATAATCTTCTCTTGTATATTAGATAAAGGCGGAGTGTATAGACCAGCAAACGTGAGCCTGTTGGGATTTGGATACGTGGCTTTTTGAACTGTGAACCTTGGCAGCATCCTGTTTGTCTCGAATCGGAGCAGACTGGATCACCTGAAATTATGCCGTGTGACAGCGCGAAGACGCGCATTGCTGTTGCCACGCACCCACGCACCGTCCGCGCACGGCACCACGGTAAATGATTGCGGTTAGACGACACCACGAAAGGAAAATTCTATGAAAACGCAGCGGTATTGTACAAAAGGTCTGCGTCTGAGGAGCGATCGGCATTTTAGACTAAGACTGAATAAGACAGTCGTGATTGTGCGCGCAGAGCTAATCAGACACAAGTACACTTAGACAGTCCGAGAATAATAAGTTTCCAGGAGTAACCGCAAATTAGATGTTTATGTCTACACAATTTTAGAAAAAATATCTGGAACTGCAACACACGCATTCATTCAAGTTTATACAATCACGCTGCGGTGCGGAACACAAACACAGCGTGTGTCTAGGCACCGGGCATCTATGGGAAATGTATGGAAGCGCACAAATCAGTGGAGAATCGGGGCATATTGGTAAATGGTGACAGAAGTAGAAGTGAACACTTACCTTTCCCGTTTCAATGGCGATCAATCTCGAGAGGCGTCGCGTAGACACATCTCTGTTTCACAAAAAACAAGTGCCACAAATTAAACAGCAACAGGGCTTAGGCAGAAGTGAGAAAAATAAAAGATCCTCATTAGAAGGTTTGCTATATCCACTCCAAAAAACTTATCCAAACGCAGAAAAGTACCACGTTCCTCTTGACCATAAAGATGACCTTTACGTCGTAATTCCTCTTGCAACGACGAAATCCCACCGGAGCATTGATCCAATCTTGTTTTACAATAACTTTATCCCTAGTCTATGTCCTCTTTATTTCTTAAAAGCACTTGCCATTGGCAAAGTTAGCGTGCGTCATAGCGCAGGCTACAACTTCTTTCTGAAAAGCAAGAAAATTACTAGGCTAATTTTGGTCAAACCCGATTGTTTTTAGACTAATTGAAGGCAGTGCATCCTCCTCAATAAAACGCCGTTAAACGCGGGCAGCAGAGGGCTCATTCCCCCCAGTGGAGTTAGATCAAAGTGTGCCTCAGTGCAGCATCACTTACACGAGCCGGGATAGGCGGTTCACCGTATCTGTCTGCTAAGCTGTGGACGTCTCTGTAGTATTGTATGAACTCCAGTTCCTCAACACTGCCCTCCTCTCTCCCGCTCTCCTCTCTGCCTCTCTCTCTCCTCTCTGCCTCCCGTGCGCTGACATCATGGCGGAGGGTGGAGCCACGCGCGCATTTAAGAAGCCGGTTCCTCTTAAAGCCGCACTGCGATGGAGAGAGATGTCTGGGACTCTAGAGCGGGGCTTGGGCTTTGCGCGTGTGGACCACGGGTTTGCAGCACCGCGTTTAGACTTCAGGGGGGCACTGTTCACTTTGGAAACGAGCACGGACTTTGTAGTTCTGCATGTTAGCAGGGCACTGACTGCACCTGCAGCAGAACCAGGGACTAATGGCGAGGTGGAGAACATTTAAAGGCATAAAAGAAGAGAGAGGGGCCCTTTCAAATAAGAGCACAACTCCACAATAATATAAACATTTTGGCGTGTTTTTAACTATAGACATAAATACCATGACACTTTTCTAGTAGTTAGCTATTTTAAACACTTTAAGGGGAGTAATTTTCTTATGTAAGAAGAGATATTTTGTATGTAAATGCAGACAGTGCTAATTTAAATGAGTAACTAAAGCATTATTATTTGAAATCATTCCACTGAGTCATTAAGAGAGAACAATTGTCATCCACATTTGTCACCATCTTATCTGAAACAACAGAGAATGCATTCAGTCTTACACACTGTATACTTCAAACAGGAACCATTTGAATGATGGGAGAAAACAGCCCCACACTGTTCAATCTGTTATATTGATTAGCTAAAAATCACTGCCAAATTGTCATGCCATGTCTTTAGTGCAGCTGGTGATTAAATGAATGGTGAGTGGGCGACTGTGGTTAGTATGTTCTACACACATGTTTTTATGGGGGTCACAAAGGTCACTCAAAGGTCACGTTGTCACTGTTATGCGGTTAAAGCAGATTGCCCTTGTTCTTTTGACATGGCGCACATAATAAATGGTGAGAACTTTGCATTTTAACAAGTTTAGCCTGAAGCCACGTCTTATAAACAGCATATCTATGCAGTTTCCAAAGCCATCCATCACAGCTTATCAACCACGAGTGGCATTTCATTGGTTTGGGCAAAAATATAGAAGGGCAAAGTGGGTAATAATTGAGGTCAGGTCACTAGGGACTGAAATTATGAAAATCTGTCCTTTGGTTTGAATTATTCACAATTATTCTTTTACAAATTTAGTTCACTGTACATAATATACATGCCCACCTACAGCTTTGAGCACAATAAAGACACTGAATTTAAATAAAGTATCATTTTTTTCTTTCTTCCATAATAATAATAAAAAAATAAGCTGATGTCACAATTACTTCGATTAATTATGTTTACTTTTTGATATTTTGTCAATTTTGAATGTTTTCAACTTTCCACAGGTTTTGGGGGAGTGGTAGAGCTACTCTTGAAGAGCAAATGACTAGCATGATTATTTTAGATTTACATTATAAAAATCTTATCTATAGTTTAACAATTTTGGTGAAGTTTATAATTGTAGGCTATTTTCTGGTTGAATGCAAGCAACAGATGTGACATACATTTCCATAACTGTTTCCTAGCAACCATACAGTAAACAAGGGCCAGCGTTGCTCCTACGTTTTGAATGGGATTGTGATGACATAAATAGAGGGATTCCAGTTTAGAACTCAGCACCACGTGTATTTTTCACATTTTTTCTCAACGTGTCACGCTGAGATGCAACACAAAGATCTATGCAGGTCCAAGATGGTGCTTTTGATGCTTGATCAAAATGGTTGCTAACTATTTAATGTATGTGCCTAATTAAACACATAAAATGATAGAATTTACTTTTAGGCTATGATCAAAATAAAGCCTTCCCCACAGCCTTTCCCACAGTCTTTAATCATTGGTGGCCTCCCTGTGAATCCTTGACATGTTGCACAAACGCAAAAGAAATAATTGGAAGACATTCTAGTGTGGCTTAATGGTCAGCCTCAGCTGGGTGATGAGTCCCACTTTTTAATTATGTGTTTTAAGCCTTGGAGCTTTGTGAAGAAAAGATTCTATCTGCCATGTCTGAGGCATGTTGATGTTTGTTTTATATTCACTTAGACACCAAAGATGACCACCAGGCTTGAATGCAGAGATGAGGAACGGTAACTGACAAACCGTGTAGCGGGTTTGTCAATTACGGTAACTTAAATTGTATGAAATTGTGTCAATTTCAATAAACTTTACCAATTAAAGTTCTAACATAAAATTCTGATTTCACTAGCCTAGTTAAACAATGCAGTCAGGATATATTTGTGGTATTTTTGAAGAGTTCATTTACAATTTAATTTTCACTTTTTAGTTTTGGAAAATTATTATAAGTTCTTTATTTTTGTTACTCTAATCTTCTTGGTAATATTAGTTGTGTAAAGTTGTCTTGGTTTGATTGAGGAGCAGTTCTTTAAAGGTGCACTGCATAACTTTTCAAGTTGAGGATCCGCTACCATCATCTCGATGGCCATTGCTTTGCCTATATTCCACAGTATTTTATTAAACTTATATGAGACGCTTTTATTCAGTTATGGGTGTTTTAATTGCTCCAACATACCTTTAAAAACATGCATTCTTACTGTGAGTGGGGTCGCCTCTTCACAGATCTCACCTGTAAATTGGCCTTGTGGTGTCTCCTACTTGTTTCTATGGAGACTGAAAAGTTTAATGCCATACTTTTGAATATTGGAGGTAAAGCAGTAACATCTCCATAGAGACAATTAACTGGCGGGCCCTCTATCAGAAAAGTTACACAGTGCACCTTTAATTTCTATTGTGCTAAAATGAAATGCAGAAACTAATTATTCAAATTACCTCTTAATTTGCTCTAAAATGTCATATCCAGTATATATCACTCCGTGGTCTGAGCTTTGTATCGTTTAGGAACGGCCTTGATGTGTCTCTATCTGAAGAAACAACCACATATATGAACCACACAGCCTCAACATAATTTTTGCGGACGATACTTCAAGGTAACTTCCTGTTGCTGTCAAACTGCTGTCTATAATATCTTGTCAGGACAAGTTGAGGTATTGGTCTTAGGGTGAGGCTGATTCTTCACAAGGCCCGGCACTCCTGACTTTAATGAACGCTCTATGGGAGAGTGGCATGTATTTGCAACAACCCAATTAGACAGAAGGTAGGCTGTGTGAGCCGCTATTAT